>CM059572.1:50771461-50975946 GCA_030386875.1 Morinoia aosen | reverse complement strand
ACAACAATACGAAGGGCACACAAACACACGATTACTACACGAAGCCCCCACAATCCCCATACAAATTCTGCATGACTTTACAAAAGCCTACACACAACCACACTGACGGCCTCCACACACCCCCAGCAGGCAACACACGCCCCCCCAGCAGGCAACACACACGTCCCCAGCAGAACCCCCCCCCCACTCACCAGGTGGAGCTTGAGGCTCATCCTGACGGCGGGGGCAACGATGCGCCGCAGCAGCTCCATGTCTCTGAACACCCACTCGTCCCGCTCGCACGTGATCCTGTTGGGGGTAGGGAGGTTTGTTGTTGTGTGGCGTGTGTGTGGTATCTTATTTGTGTGCTGTGTGGTGAGTTATTTGTGTGCTGTGTGGCGTGTGTTATTTGTGTGGTATCTTACTTGTGTGCTGTGTGGTGAGTTATTTGTGTGCTGTGTTATGAGTTGCTGTGTCATTTGTGTGCCGTGTGGTAAGTTATTTGGCCTGTGTGGTGTATCATTTGTATGCTGTGTGGTGAGTAATTTGTCTGCTGTGTGGTTGTTTGGTGCTCTATGGTAAGTTTGTCGTTTGTGACGTTGAATGGTGATGTCTAATGAAGGGCTTGTCCTTCGTGAAATATGGTGTGTCTTGTGTTAGTATTTTTAGGATTTTGTATTCATTTTTTAGTACGTTGTGTGTTTTTTAGCGCTGTGTGATGAATTCATTGTGGTGTTCTGTAGGCCATTCTACATACAGTAAGCAGTATTGCGTAGGATTTGCTGTGGTGTAGTGCAGTGCATCCTCAGTGGTGCCCTATGGGGTTTATTCTACAGGCGTGCCGTTTGTGGTGTTCCACAGAGTGTTTGTGGTAAGTTGTTCCTGTGGTGTTGTGCAGAGCGTCTAATTTTGTGTGACCAGTATACAGCTCCTACACAGCAGTGCTATAAAAGGGCACCTATGCAAGAACAGTGTGCAGCACCTGCATGGGAGTAGTAGACAGCCCCTACAAATAGCAGTACACAAACATCAATTGTGTACTTATACTGTATCACACCGCAACACAACACCTGAGTGCCATTACTGTACTGTACAACAGCACTGCGCACCACCACTGCACTGCACACAGCACCAGCACTACACTGCACACAGCACAACACACCACCACTACAGCACACAGCCACAGTACCTGAAGTCCCCCTTGAAGAGAGCATGCAGGCCCAGCAGGAAGAACTCGACGTTGTCGCTGTCAGATGCCGGACCGAGAGCCCTCCGACCTGCACACACGTTACACGTTGTCAGAGTTGAGCTCCTGCTATTCTGTTGACTTAACTTCACACGTTGTCAAGGCTTAAGCTCACACTATTTCTGTTGACCTAACCTCACACTATGTAAGCATTGAGCTCATGCTATTTCTGTTGACTTAACTAGCCTTGTTTACTCCAGCCTGGGTTTACTGTCTGGTTTACTAGTTTACTTTTGCCTGGTTTACTCCCTGCCTAGTTGCCCTGACTGGAATACACATGTCTCGTTCACACCAGCATGATGTACACCTACCTAGCCTATTTCCGCCTAGCTTACATCTGTCTGGTTCACCTCTACTGCTTTTTCTTTTAGGGGTTTTGCTTGTAAAAGCTGCAAAATTTCTCCTGATTTTTTCCGCGTATGAAATTTTTTCCAAATCAACACTTGCCGGGAGTTTGCTTGGGTGCGATTACTTCAAAAATGTGATGGACTTGACACTCACCAAAACCTATCACAGTTCTCCTGAAGCCAAGCCAACAAAACACACTAAAGACTTTCAATTATCTCTGCACATGTTGATATTTAAAAAAACCCTTCCTTTGGCTTCGCACACTTCGTGAATATGGAGTGCCATAATAAGTAGTGCGTTCTAGAATTTCCTGGCTTCTATTCACACAAAAACTAACTGATCATTTTCCTCTTTAGTTTGAACATGTACATAGTATACCGAGACATCAAAAGTGTTCATCAAGTGAACATTTTATCGGAAAAAATGTAAGCCGGCAGACACGTTTTTGTATGGGTTCAAGACAGTTCAACCGATTGAAATTAAATTGGTACATATAATCTTTTACATTTTTTTTTATTTCTTCAAATGCCTTACACTAACGGTCATGGCGCCCCTAAGCACGAGACACACACCCAGGTGACCCTAAGTACGAGACACTCACCTAGGTGACCCTATGTACGAGACACTCACCGAGGTGACCCTAAGCACGAGACACTCACCGAGGTGACCCTAATCACGAGACACTCACCCAGGTGACCCTAAGCACGAGACACTCACCCAGGTGACCCTAAGCACGAGACACTCACCCAGGCGACCCTAAGCACGAGACACCCAGGTGACCCTAAGCACGAGACACTCACCAAGGACACTGAGAGCGAGACACTCACCAAGGACACTGAGAGCGAGACACAGCGACACCAGCACGGACTCCCGGGAGCTGTCGTACACCACAACCCCGTCAGAATAGATCCGCCTCACAGGGGACGTCGAGATGGGGGTAGCCACCCTAGGGCGGTCCGGAAGATACCTCTCGTCATGCGCGAACGTGTTCTTCCATAAATAATTCCTCTTGACCTCCCTGGACTTCTTCTTAGCCCTGCCCTGCATGAAGTACTCCTGAGACTCGTCCTCTTGAGAGTGGGAGTCCTCTCGCTTCACGCGAGATGGGTTCGGCTTGCCGCGGGTGTATGTGTTCTTCTGAGCTGCCTTCTCAATGTTGCGCTTCTCGAGCTCCTCCCTGTGCTTCGCGAGCTGGTCCGCGTTCATGCTTCGCTCCCTGATGGCCGCCTCCTCTAACGCTTCGCGCTCGTTGATGCAGAAGTCGAGCCATGACTTGTAGGTGTCGCAGAAGCTGGCGCGCGTGATGCCGTTCTCCTTGATGTCGTAGTCCGCGTCTATCTTGGGGTGGAAGGTGGGCGCCAGGTCCGCCCAGTTCCGCTCCTTGAGGTGCTCCAGGCGCCGCACGATCGTGCCGTCCGTCAGCCAGCTGTGCAGCCGCACGTGACGGGTTACGTGGAAGATGATCGACTGAAATTAAAGGCAAGCGTCACTATATTTTTCAGGTGTAATAAATATAAGTGGATGTGTTGCCTGTAAGAGGAGAAACGTCACGATATTTTTCAGGGGTAATGAATATAAGTAAAGGATGTGTTGCCTGTCAGAGGAGACACGACACACAGAGGCCACACATCACACATAGCAACACACAACACACACAGAGCCTAAACAACAACACACCCCACACACAACAGAGCAACAGCAGCAGCAGGAGCACCTTGACATAGTAGGTGATGAGTATCTTGCGAAGGTCGAACATCTGGAACATGGAGGCAGCGGAAGTGTCGGAGATGCTGTAGCCCTCAAGCACATACTTGGTGGCGGTCACCTCCCAGGCCAGCCAGCGCTGGTTGAACGCAGCGTTGCCGCTCAGCAAGTGCGGCAGCTTGCCCAGCTCGCAGCAGCAGCAACCTGCACGCCACGCTCTCTTCTTTACTTCATGCCAACTAGTTGTTTATGTTCATTGCAGGCCTGTTGTTTATTTCATGTCGACTAGTTAATATTCATTTAAGGCTTGTTGCTTATTTCATGTCACCTATTATTAATATTCATACAAGGCCTGTCGTTTATTTCATGTCACTTATTAATATTCATTCAAGGCATGTTGTTTATTTCATGTCACCTATTTTTAATATTCATTCAAGGCCTGTAGTTTATTTCATGTCAAATATTATTAATATTCATTCAAGGCCTGTCGTTTATTTCATGTCACTTATTAATATTCATTCAAGGCATGTTGTTTATTTCATGTCACCTATTTTTAATATTCATTCAAGGCCTGTTGTTTATTTCATGTCAAATATTATTGAAATTCATTGAGGGCATGTTGCTTATTTTATGTCCCAGGAGAACTGCAAGGCCCACTATTACTAAATATTAATTCGATAACTCCAGTTTAGTCAACAGCGTGAGATATGAGTCATAGTATTGTGATTTTTAGGTGCTTAATGCCCAGCATGAGTTGTTATTATTATTTTTATCATAGTTCTAGTTTACCCACAGCAGCGAGAGCTTCACCTCGCACACAATAGTCAGAGGGGTACATAATAAAGATAAATAAATCAATACAGAGAGGTGTTCTGTTGTAAGATAATAAGCCTACACACCCACCTCTCCGTTTTTTTTCAAGGTTTTTAGGCCGTTTTTATGGGTATTTCCTGTGTGTTAGTTCTTAGTTTCAACCCTTGCATTTATGACTCTATTGTTGAGTTCCTCCTTCACTTTGTCACATATTCATCTAAAGGGAGGGAAGTTGTTGTATAGTGACGCTCTGGGGATATTTATGGAGGTTCCGGCTGCGGAGATTTATGAGTCTCGCTCGCTCGGAGTTTCCGGCGGAACCGCAGAGGCGCGTCTGGTATTTACAAGCGCCGGATAGGTCGGAAGGCGCCTACTGCCGGGCGGAAGTTCATTGTCCGAAACTAGACTTAAGAGCAAGCTGTGTGAACTTGAGATCAGTACATTACTAGTCGTCCTGCTGTTCGTTTTGCTATCCAATTGCCTGGTTTACGGCTAGGCTAACCGATCTACAAGTGTTGTCCAGTAAACCTTATATCTTGCTGAAATTCCAAGATACTACATCTATCATGAGGTATTTTCTGTGTGTGTTGGTTTCAAAAAGCAGCCCTTGCATTTTAGCGTCTATCATGAGGTATTTTGTTTGCGTGTTGGTTTGAAGTGCCAACCCTTGCATTTAAGGGAGGTGGGTGACCCTCACCCTACGGGAGAGCAGTACCAGAGCATCCGCGGGACTCACCCAAGTCGCCCTCAACGCCCTCAGTGATGGCCTCCACCTCCCGCTGCTGGCAGTAGGTGCCTCGGAACTCCAGGCCCCTCACCTGCACACACAACACCATTATTGGCCAAAGGGTAATTTAACGAAGTTACTGGCCACTGCAGGGTCATTACTGGCTACTGCAGGGTCATTACTGGCTACTGCAGGGTCATTACTGGCTACTGCAGGGTCATTACTGGCTACCGCAGGGTCATTACTGGCTACCGCAGGGTCATTACTGGCTACTGCAGGGTCATTACTGGCTACTGCAGGGTCATTACTGGCTACTGCAGGGTCATTACTGGCTACTGCAGGGTCATTACTGGCTACTGCAGGGTCATTACTGGCTACAGCAGGGTCATTACTGGCTACTGCAGGGTCATTACTGGCTACTGCAGGGTCATTACTGGCTACAGCAGGGTCATTACTGGCTACAGCAGGGTCATTACTGGCAACAGCAGGGTCATTACTGGCTACAGCAGGGTCATTACTGGCTACTGCAGGGTCATTACTGGCTACAGCTGGGTCATTACTGGCTACTGCAGGGTCATTACTGGCTACTGCAGGGTCATTACTGGCTACAGCAGGGTCATTACTGGCTACAGCAGGGTCATTACTGGCAACAGCAGGGTCATTACTGGCTACAGCAGGGTCATTACTGGCTACTGCAGGGTCATTACTGGCTACTGCAGGGTCATTACTGGCTACTGCAGGGTCATTACTGGCTACTGCAGGGTCATTACTGGCTACTGCAGGGTCATTACTGGCTACAGCAGGGTCATTACTGGCTACAGCAGGGTCATTACTGGCTACTGCAGGGTCATTACTGGCTACTGCAGGGTCATTACTGGCTACTGCAGGGTCATTACTGGCTACTGCAGGGTCATTACTGGCAACTGCTGGGGCATTACTGGCTACTGCTGGGGCATTACTGGCTACGGCAGGGTCATTACTGGCTACCGCAGGGTCGCTATTGTTGGCAGGAATGTCATTTTTGTCATCAACATAACAGGGTGGGAAAAAATCCCCGGACACTTTTTCAACTTGAAATAAATGCTTTTGATATTTTCTGTACAAAAATTACACTAAATTATTTGCTAATGTCTTGGCTTCTACGTTTCACACTAAATATGTAGTTAAAACTATCAGTAGTATTCTGAAAGTGTGAACGATAATGTGGTCTCCATTTATGCCTGATTTGAACCGTCTGGACTTCAGTGTTTGGTCAATGTTAAAGACTTAAATATGTGAATCATCCCACGCAACTTTCGAAAATTTAAAGCCATCGACAGTAAACCAACACATCCAACACTCTCACACCCGCACATACCTACACAACACCCAGCACACACACCCACACAACGCCCAACACACACACCCACACAACGCCCAATACACACACGCACACGCACACACCCACCCACTACACACATCCACTCGTTGCATAGCGCACCTAGAAGGTGACGCACACTCGCACACACCCACACCCACCCCCTACCTCTACACACCCAACACACACCCCCACGCGCGCAGTGCGACACACACCCAACACACATACGCCTCCGCTGCATGACGCACCTGGAAGGTCACGAGTCCGTTGGCCATCTCAATGATGTGCACGAGGCAGTTGAGGTTGTCTGACGCCAGCACGAAGCAGTCCCCCTCGCCCGCCGGCCCCCACCGACCTGAATTGCATTGCAGAAGTTAGTTTAGAGCAGAGGGTCTCAACCAGGGGTAAAAACTTATACAGTTGCGGGTTAATTATTGAAGTACCTGATAATCTAAAAACTAATTCAATTGAATTTGACTTTGTATAATGAGAGAGAGAATGTGAAGAAAGTGTGTATGTTTTGTATGGGAGTATGGGTGTGAATGGAGAAATGCATCAAGCCGAGGGGGTCAATAACGGAGAACATGTTGAGAATGTCTGGTTTAGAGCCTCCCTAACCTCAACAAAGGGGATCCAAAGAGGGGTAGAGAGAATGCACCATTTAGCGTGAGGCCAAGGGAATGCAGAATTGATGCATGAGGTGTAGAGAAACAGGACGTTGAGATGGAAAGTTGTGAAACACGGTACGAGTAGAAGAAAGTAATAGCTGATGAAAAACAGGACAGCAATGTCCCTAAAAATATTTGATGGAAGCTTGCATATTCCCCCTAGGAGTGCTAATTCCTATAGATACAATAGTTGTTTCCCCTGAGCCAATAAACCGCCTGATACGTCTCTCATGCAAGCCAAAACAACTCAATAGGCGACAAAGTCATCATGTAAATAATGCCTCTAAGCCTAAAAATAACTTAATTCCTCATCTAGAGAGAGATACCACAGGAGGGACGAGGTCGTACTAAGTACCCCATACCGCAAAGCCCAAAAGTGCCTCCTGAGAACCCACCCCCCCCCCCCCCTCCCCCCCCCAGACCGAAACTACACGCGTGACAAATTCGACTCAAGCACCGAATGTCTCAGCGCTCAAAAACCCCTTCAAAAATTTCAACATTAGCGAAACTACAAGAGAGACAGGTCGTATTATGTAACTAATGCCTGAAGAAGCTCACCAAGATCGAAACTATAAGAATGATGAATTCAACATGGGTAACTAATGCCTCAAAGCACGTTAACCCTATCAAAAATCTCACCAAGAGCGAAACAAGACGAATAAAAAATTCAACTCAAGTACCTAACGTCCAAAAGCACATCCTGAGAACCCACCAAGAAAGAAACTACATGAGTGACGAATTCTACTTAGGTACCTAATGTCTCAAATCTCAAAAATCCCTCTGAAGAACTCAACAAGACAAAAACTGCAAGAGTGATGAGTTCAACTCAAGTAACTAATACTCCAAAGCACCTCCTGAGAACCCACCGAGAGCAAGGTCCCCACAAAGGGAGTGCTGCAGGGACCTGGTGAGGTGCTCATAGAAGATGGAGTTGAGGTTGTTGTCATCAGCTCCAGGGTTGTGGCTGAGCAGGGAGGACGAGAGTCGCGTGTTGCTCTGGTCCATGCGCTTTGTGTTGTAGTCTCGCTCCCAGAACTTGACGGGCCTCACGTAGCTGGTGACGAAGATGGCAGAGCCAAGGATAGGGTTCAGCGGGGTGGAGAAGGCGGCCGATACAGCAGCCTGCAAGAACAGCATCGCCGAGTGGGGCACGCTAAAGGGCTGGGCAAAGGCATGAAATGCAGACCCCCACGTGATCTGCCAGGGGGCTATGTACGTCACTATAAACTTGAACTTCAGGAGGAAATCGTAGCCTTTCCGGAAAATGATGGCCATGAAGAAGTAGTCCACGAGGAACGTTTCAGATCGTCCACGCATGTCGTAGTCGAAGAGCAGTTTAGTGAATGCCAAAATGAGGAAGTGAGAAGGAGGGTAAGAGTATGAGTATCGCAGGCATTTGAGACCACACACCACGACCATGAGCGCACCAACGGTCGGATGCTTCTTGGCTATTTGTGGACCATCTAAGGTCACTGCACAAATGAGAATGGCAGGGTACAGCAAGTTCTTTTCAATGGCACAGAGCCACACATAGAGTTTTTCAAACCACATGAGCATGGCCGAGTCGTAGACTTCGTAGCTGCCGTACTCTCGCTGCATGCAAACAGGCTTGGCGATGCAAAGCCAGGGCTGCTGTTTGCGCAGGTGTGGGATGATGTAGTGCAAGATGAAGCCGAGCACCACAGCGGGCACCCACATCACGAGCGGGTGGACATGCATCAACAACTGCTGCAGGGTGGACGTGGACACCAGGGTGAACACAATGGCAGCCAGCAGACTGCACGCGAGGGCGTCGTGCATGAGACGAGCAAGGACGGTAGAGCGCATCTTAGAAGGCAAGGGATCGCTTTCCTCCACGGGTACCTTGGCAGTGAGCTTCGACAGCACGGCATCAGGGTCCTCTTCTATGACTTGGGAAGTGAAGGTCTGGCGAAGGTTCACAACCTGAGCGGTTTCGTTATCGTCGGTGCCTGGCGGGGCAGGAGATGGAGAAGGATCCTTTGGTGGAGCAGCGGTTGTTGCTGTTGTTGTTGTTGAGGGTTGCTGGGTCTTGACACTGGACGGAGCATCAGCGATGAAATGTTCCTTGACGAGCTGCCACAACGTGGAGTAGTCGGAGCTGCTTCTGCTGAGATGGTAGCCAATGGCAAGCAGAAGGCAGCAAAACACAGAGTACAGGACGAGCTGTCCACTATCTGGAGGTCTGTCTACAGAGTCACCGTAGTCGATTGCAGAGATTCCATTTTGCGTTTTGCCACCCCCGGTGGGGTACAGCCCCCCATACGCAAACCCCACCAGGAGCATCACAGCCACAAGGCTGCGCGTGACACAATACAGCGCACACGCGAGACTAGTTGTGGCATTACCACCAAAAACATGCATGTCGACTTGCTCCAAGAAATACATAGTGAACGTGTTGATCTGTGGCAGCAGCCCCAGACTGAACAAAAGGGGGAAGAACAGCAAGAACAACATGAAGAACTCTTTGGACTTTTCCACCACAGCTGAACTGAAGAGGTTGACACCATACAGCTCAAAGCTCGGCACGGAAGACTCAGGGTCAGAGGAGAGAGAGTGGAGCAGCAAGACGAGGCTGCTGCACAAGATGAAGTAGACGGGCCGGCTGAAGCGGATGATGTGATTGTAGCCGTGCACAGGCGACGCAGCGTCCGGCTGCACGCTCTTAAATAAGGAGTACTGGCAGCTTGCCATCACTATACAAAATATAAGGACTTCTAGCTCTTTATAAATACACAAGTGAAGAATACAACAACCTAAAATACCAACAGTGAGAATGAGCAATACTGTGAAGATGGTCTCCAGTATAGACAAGTTTTTGTCCAGGAGAGCCAACAGAGTTAGCCTATCTAGAGCAACCTTGACATACTTTCTGGGTCCAATACGGAGATTGTGATAGTGCTTGTAATTTGTAGGCTTACTGATCATGGAGTAGGGAACGTACGGGGCAGGACACGCTTCTTCAGCAGTCTCATCAATGTAGCAAATGGAGTTATTGATGCAGGTCAGCTGCGAATTGGACGAGGAACCCAAAGGTGCAGACACGGTGTTGCTGCCGGTCGCAACAGGATCACGACTGGCCGAGTGCTCGGAGGTCCCAGAAATGACCTGGCGACCGCCAGTCAAGTGGCTCACATTGAAGCGGTACGGGGATGACAAGGGCATCAGAGGTAGCTCAGCGCTGCGCCCAAAGACCGGCGCTCTGGGACGTGACAGGGAATCCCCTTCATCTAGACTGCCCCGAAACAAAGGATGGTTGCCGTGCAACACATACCTGCTCGCGCCAGACGAGCTTTCTTCTTCTGACCGCTTGCTGGTGTCCGTGCTATTGCTTACAGTGCCGTCTGAGGCGCTGGAGCTCTCCGGTCCGTCTGGAGCACTCAAAGGAACGGTCGTGCGTACTCTTCTTCCTCGGGGTCGCGCAGGGTTGTGGGGGCACTCCCCGCTGCCATCGGCTTTTGGGTCCAACACTAAAGTGAGCCCTGACCCTGATGACGTAGAGGAACTTTCCAAAGACACGCCTCTCTGACATACCCCCGCCAAGTCGACTTTGGCGCTCCGTCGCTTGAGGCCTCTGGAGTCGTGCGATGTTGTTGCTTGGTCTGAGTGACGGTCACAAGCCGCAGCACTGCCGGGGGTTGCTGAAAAGCCTGCTTCGTCAGCTGAAGAAGGAGACTCCAAGTGTCCACCACTGTCGCTCAGGTCAAATACATGGCCTGTTGCAATGTCGTCCTGCAATGCACACGAATCAACACTATATAATAAAACGCCAGGTGTCTTTTGAATTTATAAATTAAAATTCATGTAATTTTTACGCGTAATTTTTCCAATGGTATTACAATGGGAATCTCATTGCACACGTTAAATTGGTTGGTCCGTCTCTCTGTGACGCTCATAAGGATGCTTACTGACCATATCTGTGATGAGTTTCACCAGTGTAAAGTACAAGAGTGTTTTGAGTGCGATGGATATATTTGTTAGTCATACACACCTGGAAAAATTATTAAAAAAAAAATATAAAACCCTGTCACATTTGACAGGTCGTGAACACTAGTACAAAATAAAAAGACTTCTAGCTCTTCATCAATACACAAGTGAAGAATGCAAGGACCTTAAAATACCAACAGTGAGAATGAGTGAAAGTGCTATAGATAGATGAAGGGAGTTTACTTCAGTAGCAAAAACCATTGATCGTGAAGGTTCTGAAAGCTTTAGATGAAGTTGAACCTTTGATGAAGGTAGGAAAACTTGAATGAATGCTAACAAATGAGTTTCTAAGTTCATGAAGTAATACAGGACAAATTTCAAGTGAAATTTTAAAAAGTGCGCCTAATTCTACAAGTTCTCATTTGAATGCCATCATGACTTGCATAGTTGAATCAATCCAAAGGTGAGAGTCACTTCAAATATGTAAAATAAAAGCATTTCCACAAAAATTCCAGGAGCTTTTTTGTGCATTAATAGTAGCGCAACAGGGCTTTTTGCCCAACATTTGAGTAATGAGTTGAACATTAGAAAGCCATTCCTATTATAAATAAAAGTGCCAAGATACACGTCTCAAATCTCATTGTTTATTTAGGAAAGTCAATGATAATGACCCTGGAGGTCGAAACGTTCCAGAAATTTTTATTCATTGACTTTCATAAATAAACAATGATATTTCAAACGTGTATCTTAGCACTCATATCTATAATTCGAATCTGCAGAAAGCAAACCAATCATATATAT
Source organism: Morinoia aosen (assembly GCA_030386875.1). Lineage (NCBI taxonomy): Eukaryota > Metazoa > Arthropoda > Malacostraca > Amphipoda > Talitridae > Morinoia > Morinoia aosen. The sequence continues at coordinate 50,964,358 of CM059572.1, read as the reverse complement.
CCAAAGCCATTCCTGAAATGGAAATGGGTTTGGGGCAAATGAGCATTGCTGTAATCTCACTGTGTTGAGAGCAATACATACTATTGGGTTTGCAATTTTTTCAACGTACACAGGCAGGGAGTTTTCATTGCGACGTTTTAATTGTGACTGATTTCATTGCTGCAGATTGTTACTTCGAGTTTAGACTGATCATGACTTTTTCTTAAAAACCTAACATGACATCCATTCAGACAGATTGTGTCACAATGAGTAAATTTATGAATTCAGCATTATTTCATCTTGAAAATAGGCTTAGATCTAGTTCACATCATATTAACTGACAAAGCCTTTTGATTCTGTTCACAGTATATGAACAGACGAAAGCTTCTGAATCTTTTCACCACATAACAGACAAAACCTTTTGATTTTGTTCACCACAAATCAACAGACAAAACCGTTTGATTCCATTCACACATTATCAACAGAAAATTTTTGATTCACTTTACTCAACAGACGAAACCTTTTAATTCAGTGCATACCCATCAACCAGACCAGGTTTACAAATTATTTCATTCTAACCCTGAAAAACTCAGACCTGCTCTTCCAAGGCAACCTGCGACTTTTCGGAGTCGCCTGAGTAGGGCGAGAGTTGACCCGCTGCCCTCTCCCCGGAGCCGCTGGAGGGACTTCCATCGTACTTCCGCCTGCGGATAGCAGGCTTCCGGTGCAGCTTTCCGCTGCTGTCCTTCCCAGCCGTGCTGCTCTCTGGCAGTGACGCACCAACTCGTGGTATGACGCTAGCTGTACCATCTTGGGGCGTTGTGACACTAGCTTGTGGTGCTGGTGTGATGGTAGCTGATGCACCATCTGGTGTTGGTGTGATGCTAGCTGATGCACTGTCCTGTGGTGCAGGTGTGACACTCGCTGTGTTGTCAGTCTGTGTCTCATTTTTTGGCAGAGTCTCTGATGCACTATCTTGTGGTGCTACTGTGTTTCTAGCTGGCGCACCATCTTGTGCTGGTGTGACACTCGCTGATGCACCATCTTGTGCTGGTGTGACACTCGCTAATGCACCATCTTGTGCTGGTGTGACACTCGCTAATGCACCATCTTGTGCTGGTGTGATGCTACCTGATACACCATCTTGGGGTGTTGGTGTACCACTAGCTGATGCATCATCTTGTAGTGCTGGTGTAACACTTGCTGTGTCTGTTTGCGTCTCATTTTTTGGCAGAGTTTTCCGAGCTGATGACTTGTTGCTTGGAGACCTGCTAGACATCTTTTGACTTGTCACATTAGTGGGTGATGACCTGCTGCCAGGGGACTTGCTAGGTGATGACTTGCAGCGCTGCTTGTGACGTGCTGGAGATCTGTTGGGCAATGAGGAGTGCTGGGATGGCCACTGCGGTGATCCAATTGGAGAAGATCTTTCAGGAGATGACTTACCAGACCTGGATCTAATGGGAGGTAGCCCCCAATACCTGCGATAAGTTGAAAATGCTTGCATGATCTCAGGTGGTAACGTGCGCAACATCTCAGAGGAACGGTCTCTCAACGAAGACACAATGGAGTTACCTTGGCCTGCCAGCTGCTTATCAAGGCACACCAGCACCAACAAGTTCTTGACGTCAGATAAACCTAACATTGGATTCTTCCTGACCATGTCCAGGATGGCATCAATGTTATCACTGTGGCCATCCACTTGATCCGACTTAGCAGCAGCGGGCGTGTCAGAAGTACTTCCATCTGCTGCATTTCTGTCTCGTTTCTTAGGTATAGCGCCTTGCTGTGGCCTGCACTCCGCATTAGGAGCTAAGTTGTGGAGGGATTCCCGTGACGACGACACGCTCCCTTCTGGAGCATTTCCATCTCCATCAACAGACGCAGCTCGCTCGTCAAAAGCATCAAAATCAGCAGGCAATGGTAAATTTTCAGCAATATCAGAGAGCTGGGATGCTTGGGTGGCCCTGTGCGCCAAGTCCCGCAACCGCGACAGCCAAACTTCCCCGGCGTCTTGCTGTGCAAACCTCACGAGACGTTCTTGCTGGACATTTCCTCCCTTCTTACTTTCAGTATTGCATTTATGAGCATCCTTGTCCTCCTCAACAGCAGCAGCAGTGCACCCATCACTGATGTCTGTGGCAGCACCTCCATCGCTGGATAGAGCGCAGTTACTACGACCATCAAGTGCACAACTCTCACTATCCTCACGACCCATTACACACGTTTGCTTGAGAGACGAGTCCTCTGCCTCAGCATCACAAGACCTAGTTACATCCCCAGACTCAGAGGAACCTCCTGAAGGAGTGGAAGCACCACTCCCGGTGGAGTCCTTGAGCCAGGGCAGAGTGACGGCCGCCTCCTGCAGGATGCTGAGGACGCTCGGAGATGCGCCCTCTGCAGTGCTGCCGGCCCCCAGGGTCATGAGGCAGAGCTTGGGGCAGCGCTTGACTTCGTGCATCCACAGCTGCTGGGGCCGGCACGCCTCGTTCACGGCCTCCACTAGCCGCACCTCGCTATAGCAGTACTGGCACTCGCTCTCGCTCCGCCTGCACACCCACACGGAAGGTGAAAAAATGATGGACATGAGTGGAGGAAAAATAGAAAAGATAGACATGAGTGGAGCAAAGATAGAAAAGATAGACATGAGTGGAGGAAAGATAGGAAAGATAGACATGAGTGAAGGAAAGATAGGAAAGATAAACATGAGTGGAGGAAAGAGAAGAACAATAAACATGAGTGGAGGAAAAATAGAAAAGATAGACATGAGTGGAGGAAAGAGAAGAACGATAGACATGAGTGGAGGAAAGAGAAGAAAGAAATGAAATGAAAGAAATGAAAGGTGATATAAAGATAGACATAAATGAAGGAAAGATAGACATGAGTTGAGGAAATGTAAGCATAAGTGAGGGAAAGATAGACTTGACTGAGGGTCAGATAAACATAAGTGAGAGACTCTAAAAACTATTGCATGGGCCCTACTCTCATAATTTATTATTCTTTACTACTGATCTCAATTGCTATCTACGACTTCCATTGTGCTAAAATATTTCAAAATTGCCCACTTCGACGTTCAAGCAAGGGCGACTCACAACTCAATGCAAAAATAACGAAGAAGGTAATTCAGGTACGTTCTAGATGGCAAATGTGTAACTTTTTACAATCTTCCTAATGTTAAAACACAGAAAATAGGCTCAGGTTTGGGCAGGTTAGATAAGGTTGGGTTAATTTAGGTAAAAATAAAACAGGTTTGGTTAAAATAAGATGGGTTAATAGAGGAAAGTTAAATTTTGAATAACTAAAAGGGAAGGCTCAAGAAAACACTTTGATTATGAACAGGAACAAATCTTACACACAAAACACATCAGTCCAAACTCTTGCCAGCACAGAATGCCCAGTTGGTCTAAAATACACTCATTCCAATCAATTTTATTCTTTAGTTTTTTTGCTTGAAATTTTAAAACAAAATTTCAGTACACAAAAAACTAACTAAAATTCTTGCATAAATTCAAATTTTATGTTCAATACCCTTTACAGACTATTCATCTTTTCAAGTAAAGGTTAGGTTATGTATACATTTTTCATTTATTTTTACCTTAATAAACACCCAACCAAAAATTACACTTACAATTAACTAAAATAACTACATTAACACCCAACCAAAACAACTACATTTACACACAACCAAAATGACTACATTTACACCTAACCAAAACGACTATATTTATACCCAACCAAAACAATGTTGAAGAGTCAAATCAACATCCATTCTCAAGCCCAAGACCACTGGTGACGAATGGAGACTGTCCAGAACAAGTGCCACAAGACCTCGCAAGACAGTGGCCAGGAGGCTAACATTGAGGCCAGGAGGCTAACGTAGAGGCCAGGGGGCTAATGTAAAGGCCAGGGGGCTAACGTAGAGGCCAGGGGGCTAACGTAGAGGCCAGGGGGCTAACGTAGAGGCCAGGGGGCTAACGTAGAGGCCAGGGGGCTAACGTAGAGGCCAGGGGGCTAACGTAGAGGCCAGGGGGCTAACGTAGAGGCCAGGGGGCTAACGTAGAGGCCAAGGGGCTATCGTAAAGAGGAGCCCCGTAAGTTAATGCATGCTGCACTTACTCGAGGGGCGTGGCGGGCCGGTCTCCCCTGAAGCCAAGCATCCTCTCGAACTCGCGGGGGTCCTGCAGTGAAGGCAGGGCCTGGTCAGTAGGGGTGTGGTGAGGGGATGTGGTGGGGGTGAAATGCATTCAGGTCAGCGGAATGGTGAGATTGGTGAGAATAACAATAAGAAGAAGGTAAATGAGTAAGATTAGTGAGAGAAATGGTAGGAAAGCAGGGAAAGAAAGAAAAATTAAGTGAATAGTAGAATTAGAAAAAAGAAAAAGATGAGATAAGGGAAAAATGTAAAGGAGAAAAATGAAGAACGGAAAATGAAAAAGAGACAAATGAAAAAAGAAAACAAATGAAAAGGAAAAACATGAAAAAGGAAAAACATGAAAAAGGAAAAACATGAAAAAGGAAAAACATGAAAAAGGAAAAACATGAAAAAGGAAAAACATGAAAAAGGAAAAACATAAAAAAGGAAAAACATGAAAAAGGAAAAACATGAAAAAGGAAAAACATGAAAAAGGAAAAACATGAAAAAGGAAAAACATGAAAAAGGAAAAACATGAAAAAGGAAAAAACATGAAAAAGGGATAGATGAAAAAGGAAAAACATGAAAAAGGAAAAACATGAAAAAGGAAAAACATGAAAAAGGAAAAACATGAAAAAGGAAAAACATGAAAAAAGGAAAAATGAAAAAGGGAAAAATGAAAAAGGGAAAAATAAAACAGTGAACAGTGAAAAAGGGAAAAATGAAAAAGGGAAAAATGAAACGGTGAACAGTGAAAAAGGAGAAAAGATAAAGAGAGGCAAAAAGAGATGAGAGAAAAAAAGAGAAGAAAAAGATTGGAGGAAAAATAGGATAAAAAAGGATAAGGATAAGACAAATGGGCAAAAAGGTAAATGAGAGAAAAATAAAGAAAACAAATATGCAGGAAAAAGATTAGTAGTAAAGATGAAAGAATGGCAAGATAAAAATAAGTAGGGAAGGATAAGTAAGAAAAGAAAAAATAAGTAAGGAGATAAAGGCAAGAAGGGAAAAATTAAAATGAGAAAAAGAAGTGAGGGAAGGAAGATATGGTGAGAAAATGGTGAGGGGAAAAAAGGGAAGGAAAATGAAAATTAGGTGAAGACAGAGAAGCTATGGGAAAAGAAAAGAAAACGCTGAGAAAAAAACGGAGTGCAGCAGTAGAAATTAAGAGTGGAAAGTGGAGACTAAAAACAGGAAAATATAGAAAAAAATCGATGAAAAGCAAACAAAGGAAAAAGTGAATAGAAAGTGTGCTGAAGAAATGAGGGAAGTGCAGGCTGCGAGGGACAGGAGTATAGCAGCTGGTATGACAGGCAATCGGAATAGCAGGTAGAAGGAACAGAAGATAGTACAGCAGGTAGTTGGAGGAAGTATAGCATATAACAGGAATTGGACGAGGGGGGCTGGGTGTAGATGTGTGGAGGCAGCTGATATTGCTAGAAGAATGGTGTCTCCAATATATAAGACATAAAGCACACCATGGGCCATGACGCACACACCATGGGGCATGACGCACACACCATGGGGCATGACGCACACACCATGGGGCATGAGGCACACCATGGGGCATGAGGCACACCATGGGGCATGAGGCACACCATGGGGGCATGAGGCACACCATGGGATATGAGGCACACCATGGGATATGAGGCACACCATGGGATATGAGGCACACCATGGGGCATGACGCACACACCATGGGGCATGAGGCACACCATGGGATATGAGGCACACCATGGGGCATGACGCACACACCATGGGGCATGAGGCACACACCATGGGGCATGAGGCACACACCATGGGGCATGAGGCACACCATGGGGCATGAGGCACACCATGGGGCATGACGCACACACCATGGGGCATGACGCACACACCATGGGGCATGAGGCACACCATGGGATATGAGGCACACCATGGGGCATGACACACACACCATGGGGCATGAGGCACACCATGGGATATGAGGCACACCATGGGGCATGACGCACACACCATGGGGCATGACGCACACACCATGGGGCATGAGGCACACCATGGGGCATGAGGCACACCATGGGGCATGAGGCACACCATGGGGCATGAGGCACACCATGGGGCATGAGGCACACCATGGGATATGAGGCACACCATGGGGCATGACGCACACACCATGGGGCATGACGCACACACCATGGGGCATGACGCACACACCATGGCGCATGAGGCACACCATGGGATATGAGGCACACCATGGGGCATGACGCACACACCATGGGGCATGACGCACACACCATGGGGCATGAGGCACACACCATGGGGCATGAGGCACACCATGGGGCATGAGGCACACCATGGGATATGAAGCACACCATGGGGCGTGAGGCCCACACCATGGGAAATGAGGCACACACCATGGGGCATAAGGCACACCATGGGGCATGAGGCCCACACCATGGGGCATGAGGCACACCAAGGGGCATGAGGCACACCAAGGGGCATGAGGCACACCATGGGGCATGAGGCCCACACCATGGGATATGAGGCACACACCATGGGGCATGAGGCACACACCATGGGGCATGAGGCACACACCATGGGGCATGAGGCACACACCATGGGACATGAGGCACACACCTGAGCAGAGCTGGTTCCACCACCAGGTCTTGGAGGGAAGCTTTGCTCTGCGCCTGATTCGCTGACGTATTCTGCAAGGAAATTATTGTGATAATTATAGGGATACCTTTATGGCAAAAAGGAGATGCTAACTTTTATACTGGAAATTACTTATCTCCCTAAGTGAATTTCAAGGACACAAACAAACCTCCTCCAAATTAGAATCAAATCTATCAATCAGGATTATTTTAACACAAAACACCACTCACTGTGCTCTGCCAAAGCATCAGGTATGCTAGAGTGCGCTGCCGTACAGGCTGTGTCAGTGACGGTGGCATCACTCCTACTGGTAGCAGTGGTGTACGTCAGCACACTCTCACAGGCGCCCAACACGTCTGTGCTGCTGGGCCTTGTGTCAGAACTAGAGGTGGTGCACGTCCAGCTGCTGTTGCTGGGCCTCGTGTCACAGCTGCTCGTGGTGTGCGTGAGGCTGTTGCTGCTGGACACGGAGTTGGTGGACAACAGAGACGGGAGCGCTGTGCTGCTGCTGGAGGTGGTTGCGGTGACCACAGCGGACACATAGTCTGAGCTGTGGATGACGCACGTGCCTGGAGTGTCTTCGTAGGATGGGGCCCCTGCGTTGCCTGAACTTGACATCACTGGCAGCTCCACGGCCTCCACAGACCTGACGGTTTTTCCCCAATTAATGCTCTTGAATTACCCTTTTTGATTAGAAGTTTTTTTTAATACAGAAAATAACTAGTTTTAGTCACAAAAAAAAAGAGTAAAATTTAAGGTGAAAAAACGGTGTTTTGTATCTTGCTAGGATGCAAATTTTCCAAAAACATGAGATAAAAGTCAAACTTACCAAGCAATATAAATGTGAAATTAGGAATATTTATTTCCACTTACTAGGTAGAATAAATCTCATTCTTTAACATAACCTACTAAATTAGACAGAAAAACATCAGGAGTGAGAGCACCATAGCACAAATTTTCTGTTTGTATTAAAAAACTATTCACCAGATATTTAAATGGTACCATAGTCTACATTGCGTGTCAGATACTGTAAAATGGGCATAGGTTCAATAATTACTAGTGTTTATGGCTAATAATCCTAACCAGAGCATATTGACATCATAAAATCCAACTTAAGGAAGGTTTTTTTTTAATATTATTCCATCAATTAATGCACCTCTTATTTTGGTTGAAGAGGTAACCTAATAAATAAACTAAGAAGAAAGTCACTACCACAACAGGCAAGCAGACCCACCTGAAGCGGCTGAATATGTCATCACGATGGCCACGTGAGAGACGCTGGCCCACAGAAGACAGCCTCCTGGAAGAGAAACTTGAGTGTGGTGCAAAGGAACCAGCGGTATTTCCATGGGACGAGTGGGTGGAGTCTTCTTCCACGTGGCACTGAGCCGTGTCAAAGAGGTGGTGCAGGACGTAGTTCACCGTCTTGATGAGAGCGCTCACCACGAGCAGCAGGGTCAGGTGCAGTGCCCATCCCAACCACCACCCTATACCACTCTGTTTGAGGAAAAATAGTTCAAGTCAAAATGGTTCAAGTAAGAACTGCTCAAGGAAAAATAGTTCAAGCAAAATTTTTCAAGTAAAAATACAACCATAACATAAAGGGGTACTCAATATGACTGTATCAAAATATCAACTAAAAAACAAATAATAAATACCCAAATAATGAAACACCACGCAATACTACTTTTTTGCAGAACAAAATAACCACCACTTCAAATGAGTAACTACCAAAATGAAGAATTTTACCAATAGAAAATAACTCATAAGAAAAAACCATCATCAATTCAAAATAACTACCCAAATAAAAACTAATTATCACCCAGAAGAATAAATACTCATCAGAAGAGAACACTAACAAGCAAGAAAAATAAACAAACACCCAAAGAAATGAAAAATGAGCAACAAAAATAAACAACCTCCAACCACCCTAGCAATAACTTTTCAAAATACAACAAATTTTCTAAACAACAACATGGACATCAAGGCACAAAGCATCCAGTCTGTCATATTAAGATTGAAACGTCAAAACTTTGTTGTGTATCCTGTCTCCCGGCATTTAGGATAGATGTACAAAGCAATCTGTATTTTCAATGTTAATATTAATTTTGCTTTTATTTGCATGACAGTCATTGACTCACCAAATATATGGAGAAAGGAGCACAGGCCAGGTAGAGCCACATGTAGAGGTGGAAGGTGTTGCAAAACATGGTTTTGCCAGGGTCAAAAAACCAGCCACCTGTGAGGGACGCCCACACTCCCTGCCTCAAGATCTCCATGCTTTGCGATCCCATCATCTCCAAAACTACAAATATTTTCCAAGGAATAACCTAAAAAAGCACCAAAGTGTGCAGCCTAGAAACTGTAGTCTTATTATTACATAATAATTTAGTAAGATTCACTGGGTTTTGAAAAAATTAGACAAAGTCATTGTAATAGCACCTGAAATGTAGAAATGATACTTAGAAGAGAATTTAATTTTGGCTTTAATTACAATGACCGACTGATTGAGCTGCATAGATGGTAAAATAAATTGGTGAGAAATTTCAGCTTATAGAGGTCTAGTCAAACAATTCAATAAGTAATGGTCAACACTGCATATTTCTTTTTTCCACAATTATTCATATATTTTAAAACATTTCAACTTACTTGGCAGGCGATCTTACACTTCATACATAGAGGTCATGCATAACTTAACACGTTACTGCCACGGGTTAAACTTAAGTTCAATATTCAACTCAAATTTAAAGTCAATTATAGAGAGCAATTTCAAAAAAGTAAAGATTAACTGGATTGTGCCTTCATTTAGCTTTGACAAGGTATTTATGAAAACTGAGTTAGTGACTACTGGTTGGTCAGCAGTATTATAAAAATTCCCTCCGTGTACCACCAGTGGCTTACAATGGCAGTTAAGATGTTAATTTTTTCCTCAAAGTTTATTCTGCTTTGGCCTATTTTGTCTGGTAGGAACTTTGTGGCCCACAGTATTCACATATGAAGCAAACAAGGTTACATTTTGTTGCTGTGAAGTTACACGTCCCTTCAGTTCCACTAAAAAACAGCCTATAAAGTTGCTCCTCCATTTTTGGATTCTACTCTTTTGCAGGGCTGTAGTCAGAGAACAAAATAAACGTATTAGCTGAATTTAAATAGATTTGTATGAATTTTGTTGAAAAATAAATAATTCCATCTACTTCTAAGACTAGCAGCTTAGAACGTTAATTTAAATAAATTATTAACATGTTTTGCATCACTTTTTTATGAGATTCAGAGTGTTTTGATCATTATCTGAAAGTTATGGCAAGTGTTGACTGCAATTAGATCACTGTTAGAATGAGACAAGACATCTAGTATTTAACATCTTTTGAGTTTTTTACCACTTTAAGTGCTGTTTGTTATTGTTCTCTTGAACATTTTTGCCACCCTCTGTTTTTCTTCAACTGCCTATAACTTTTAACAAGTTATACATTTCAAAATGATCACATATATTGGCATTTTAAGAATTTATCAAAACTGAGCAAATCTTCAACCAATATTACAAGTAATATTCATTATTCACACATATCTGGTATGAAATTTATCTTAATAATTTGAATAATATCCATGTAATATTACCTAACCACAATCCTACTCATTCCTCATCAATAAATTATTCATTCATGAATACTCAAAAATAATCCTTACAATATAAAATACACTACACAGGCCATACATGTACATTTTAACAATTGCATTGAAGATATAATTGATCCATAATGCAATGAATTTTAATCATCTTGGACCAAATTTAAGAAAGAACAAAAAACATAACATATGATTGAAAAAATTACTATAAGAAATTTAAACATTACTATACATAGTTAAGTATCCATAAATTAGCTACAAATACCATAAATTAGCTACAAACACCATAAATTTCTATGAATTACTCATCATATGAATTTATAAGTTAGAATTGTTCAAAATTTGATATACAATGCACAAGGTTTGTATGCATCGAGTTTTTAAGATAATTTTATACAGAAGCAGGAAGCTCAGAGACCCATCTTGTACATACATATGTATATTAGAGTAAATTGAAGACTGCAACAAATACCTAGGATGCTGTCAACTCTTGCTTATAATTTCAACAAAAGATTAGTCTATTTTCTTAAGAAATTTCTAGAGAAAAGCTTGTCTTTATGTCCAATTTCATCCTTAATTTTTCTTTCTGTTCATTTATTCATGTATCAAAGATACAATGTTACCACTTAGCAGACTTAACTAAAAGCTTACATCTACTGTAAGCCATCATACCCATTTCTTAACATTAATACTTCTTTCCTCATTTGGTTTGGCATGAAAACTACTAACACTATATAATAATTTTTTGCTTGTGAATTCTTTTGTATCTTAAACATCTCAAACTATCGCAAATCTTGAAATAAAAAATTCTGTTTACCAAAAGTTACATAAAGTTTGATTTAAGGGGAACATCACGTTTGTTGTATGGGAACTAGATCAATGAAATTTGGCATACGTATGTATTTATGATAGGGCTACAGATGCGTCTAATAAACTTTTTTCTATTTTAGAACTAATCACTGAGATAATAGGGAAAATTTGGTCAAGAAATAGGGTAATTTCAAAAGCTATCTCCTCCAAAAGTTATTATCGTAGAGAAATGATTTAGGTGTTATTGAATTCGCAGAGAGTTGTTGCATAGCTGAACGGAAAATGCATTCAAGATTCGTGAAAGTTCACTTTTTATGACATACTCCTCGACATACTTCTCCTCTTCCAGCCTTCGGTTCTCCCTCTTACAGAACAAAGAACGTTGTGTAGCTTTGCTAGATTGTGAACTAAGGAGTTCTGTGTCGAATAGACCAACACAACATAATCCAGATATTTCTGGTTAATGCGGTGACTGTCTGATGCTACCAGCTACATTCAAATCAACCCCCTTCTCCTTTTGTTTCGCCTCTCACAAAGCACAGAACGTTCTGAACCTTTGCCAGCTTGTAAAATAAGAACTTCTGTATTGAATAGAGCAATAAAAACCACAAAATAGAACTTTTAGGGGCGTGGCACATGCCCTTACTGGTCAGCGCTGGCTGCTGATTGGACCCCTCCCCCCTTCTCAAACCAATTTCACTCACAATGCTCAGATCGTTCTGCAAATTTAACAGCAGGTGAAGTAAGCATATTTCTGATGATTAAAGTAATAAAACAAAAAAAACACGAATTTCAGAATTCTGGGTAGACGTTCCCCTTAACTTCTAACACTTGTAGCAATGCCATCAAACTTACAGTCTAGCATTTTTTGGGTCAATATGCAGTTTAATGTGCTCACAGAAAAAAAATTCTGTTCCAAAGAATCACTGAAGAAACAAATTTAAAAATGTTTTACATGAATGACATTCTGCTTGCTGAAACATTATTTTTGAGCTATTCAACTTTGAAACTTTTGAGTTCCATAGCAGTTCCAGTCAGTTGCGCACTTAAGCTGGAGCTGTTAGAGTACGTTTGGGTACTTTGTAATTTATTAGCCAACCCCGCAGAGCCTGAACCCACTTCTAGGATGTTTTAGTTAATAACACAATAAAGGTTATTACCCAAAAATGTGAGCGGGACTGGAATCATGAATACTTAAATCTACAGTATTCACTCCTATGGTTTTGCTAATGTTCTACGGTGGCTGCCATATTGAAACTGATGTCAACTGCATACCGATTTCAGTATTCACTAACCCAGTCCTGCAAATATTTTTGGGTGATAACCTTTATTGTGTTATTAACTAAAACATCCTAGAAGTGGGTTCAGGCTTTGGAGGCTCCGGGGAGTCGGTTAATAACAAATTACAATATATGTTGCAAAAAAAACTTTTCCCATGCTCCGTGCAGTCGCGGCACTGTTGGACCACGCTCTGCTTTTGCGCAGGAAACCTATTTCATGAGCGCCATTCCTATAACTTCAGAGTTAATAAACTCAAATATAACGCATCAGCGAGCAGAATTTCACTCCTATACAATGTCTTTAAATGTGCTCCTTTAGTGAATTTTTGGAACAGAATTTTTAGATTCTGTGAGTGCATCAAACTGCATATTGACCTATCTTTTATGTACTTCCAATGGGTACAGCTTTTGGAATACTAAAAATGCTACTAACCAATATAGTCTTAAATAATTTGCATCACTGCTTTCCAGAACATGTTGATCAGATTGTCAAAAAACACAAAGCTAACACTTCTACTGTACACAGAACTCAAGCAATTTAGAATGAATCATCCCCCTTATCTAAAAGAAGTAGCAAATTACTCTATATTTTAAGCCTTTAATGTTGATTTGTGTCCTCATTCTACATCAATGTTATGCTTTATGCAAGAAAAACTTAGCTTTACATATAAAAAAGTGGTATATGTTGAGGATTAACCAGAAATTGATTTTCCATTTTTTGAATCCTAAACATAGTTAATTAGATCAAAATAAAAAAGTTTTCTTCTATGCAAGTTCTGTCGTAAATGAGTATTTTACGAATTATAGCGGTAGGTTTAGTTTCGTCTTTGACAACGAATGCACTCAGATAAACAGCTACTCATTGATTTTTGAATTTTTGTTGCTTGAATCATGGTAATAACATTGAAATAAACTACTTTTCTTCTATAAATTTTTGCCTCAAATGAATATTTTATGAGCGTGGTAGGTTTAGTTTCGTCTTTGATTACGAGCGCGCTGGAAGCAAGACGGTCAATATGAAGCGTGATGCAATCAGAGGAAATGGGAATTTTATTCCCAAGAATCACTAAAAGAACCCATTTAAGAACGTTTTACACAAATGACATTTTGCTCTCTGATGCGTTATTTTAGAATTATTCAGCTTTGAAGTTATAGGTAAAATCGCTTTCCCGCGCAAAATGTGAAACAAAGAGTACAACAAGGTTGAGTCCGGAAAGGCAAAGTTCGGATCATGAGGTGTTAAAGTTTTCGCCAGAACTTCGCAGAATAAAAAATATGATAGAAATTTTTAATAAAAAAATAAGAAATATTGTTATCAGTTAATAACACAAAAAAGTTACCATACTATTTCTTGTACTTGCTGCTTTTGACGTTTTTTTAGTCGTCATTATTATGTCGTCACCTTCAAAGTCAGCTCATAGATGGCGCCACCCGGTACCATTACCTTTACAGTCACCTCATAGATGGCGCCACCCGGTACCATTACCTTTACAGTCACCTCATAGATGGCGCCACCCGGTACGGCCGCCGCCATCATGGAGCAGATGTAAACACAATAATTAACATGACCTTAATGGGTTGCTTTCAACCTTTATTTATAATTTTCACAAGAAGAACTGTGGCTTCCCTTCATGACCCAACCTCTTTACGTTTGTAATAGGGGGTTAGCTTCCGTTATTAATTAAATTCACCTTCCTTTGGCGTGTGGAAGCCAACTTCATAGTCGATTAATTCTAAAATAATGCATCAGAGAGCAGAATGTCATTCTTGTAAAACATTCTTAAATGGGTTCTTTTAGTGATTCTTGGCAATACAATTCCCATTTCCTTTGATTGCATCACGCTTTATATTGACCAGCAAGACTTTATTGCCGTGTTGCCATTCGTTGGGCTCGATGAATTACTTGCCGCTTCTAACCCTTGAGTTGCGGTAAGTAATTTACTGCTATAACTTGTAAAACATTTACAAAGGAAAGTGCATAGGGTAATGTTCGAATGGCCGGACAGTTTGAATCGTTGGTCATTCTTAGTTAATTTTCAATTTTGACGATCGGTAGCAATCCAAAAGACGCATAGCAGATTACACCACTGCAGGCCTTGCGGGTTGAGTTTTTAGATAGCTACCAAGCGCAAAAATTTAAAATTAACTAAGAATGACCAACGATTCAAACCGTCCGGCCATTCGAACATTATCCTAGAAGAAAAATTATTTAATTCAATCTAATCAACTATGTTTAGGCACAGAAAAATCAAATATCAATTCCCGATTAATCCTCAACATTCACCATAAAAGTTTTAGCAAATAGGCCTGTCTTAATAAAAATCACGGTAAATGTGTAGCGTTGGTCAGTAATCGATTTTCCAGTTTTTGGTATCTACTCGTAGTTAATTAGATTGAAATAAACAAGTTTCCTTCTATGCACTTTCCGTCAAAAATGAATACTTTATGAGTTATTGCGGTAAATAAGTTACCACAACTCCAGTGTTTGAAGCGGAAAGAAATTCATTGATCCCGTGGTAGGGCATCATTGCAATGAAGTCTCACTTCCAGCGTGATTGTCATCAAAGACGAAACCAAACCTACCGCTATACCTCGTTAAATACTCATTTGACGAAAAAAGTGTTTAGAAGAAAAGTGGATTATTTCGATGTTATTGCCATGATTCATACAAAAAAAATTAGAAAATCGATGAGTAGCTCTTTATTAGAGCGCATTCGTCATCGAAGACGAAACTAAACCTAACGCCACAACTCGTTAAATACTCATTTCCAACGGAAAGTGCATAAAAGAAAAATTGTTTATTTAGATCTAATTACCTATTTCTAGGCATTGAAAAGTGAAAAATTGATTACTGACCAATGCTACACATTTACCAAAATCACAAACAAGAAGACTTTGTCAGCAATGGTTTTTTCCACCTAAAATTTTCCTACATTCACTTGACCTTCAATGATATTAAATCAGCTAGTTAATGTTTCCTCAGTATGATATTTTAGCACATTCATAATATCAACTTCAAATAACCATGTATCAGAAGGTGACATTTTCCTGGTTGCATCATTTAACGGTCAATATTGAATATAATGTTGTCAACGAATTTCATAATTTTGTAGGTATAGATGGGTAATATAGTCAATTATAAGACGTTTTACACTTGAACTTGAGGGCCGACAGTGTCGGGGCCTTTGTAACGGCCTACAATTCCCTCCACAATTCGTACTTGTTTGCTCTGTATCTGGCCACACTACCTAACCGTCCACTCCACTGCATTGCTTTAGCCACTTTCTCACCTTTAGTTCTAGTACATCCATCTTCACTTATCATACAACCTAGATATTTGTATTCTTTTGTTCTACTTATTCTGATTTCTCCAATATTCCACAGTCTGTCTCTATCAGTCTCATCACTATTTATAACCATGACCTTACTTTTATCTGCACCAAAGTTCATCTTGAAATCTGTACTATATCCATTCACAATGTCAAGCATCCTTTGTAGTTCATGACCACATTCACTAACCACAACCACATCATCAGCATACAACAAACAGCTCAGTCTCTCATTACTAACTTTCAGTCCTAAACCACTCCCTCTCAGTCGAACTGCTAATTCTTCTGTGTACAATCCAAACAACAGGGGGGACAGAGTACAGCCCTGTCTCACTCCTCTAACACTCCTCACTTGCCCTGTTTCCAAATTTCCTAACCTGTAGATAGCACTTGTGTTCTCATACAGACTCTGTACAATGTTCACTATTTTTCTGCTAAAACCAACTTTTCTCAAAATTTCAAACAGCCTAACCCGATCCACTCTGTCATACGCCTTTTCAATATCCAGGAATGCTAAATATACCTTCTTGTTATCCTTCTTCATTCGCTCAATTATTTCACTCACTACAAACAGATTATCCTCCCCCCGTCTATCTTGCCTAAAACCATTCTGTTCTTCTCCCAGGACTCCTAATTCCTCAACTAAATTTTTCATTCTCTCATTCAAAATACCACAAAAGATCTTACATACGGTGTCACCCAGTGCAATTGGTCTGTAATTTTTAAGTTCTTTCATACTCTTATGTCCACCCTTATGCAACAGAACTACATTACACTTGTTCCAGTCATCCGGTACTCTTTCACTCTTCCATATCTCATCAAATAAACATTTCAACATACTGACTACACTCTCTCCTCCACATTTATAGAACTCATATGGTATCTTATCAGGGCCACATGCCTTTCCATTTTTCACTTTCTTCAAAAAACTTACAATCTCTTCACAAGTGATTTCGTCTTCCATTTGCAGTTCATGTTCATCTATCAGAAAATTTATTGGTTCATCATCTGTAACCTGCTCATTCATTCCACCAATGTCCTCCCAGTATTCTTCAACTGCTTTCACCATTTGCATCCTATCTTGCACACTGCAACCATTGACTACTAATTCATCAACTTGAACTTCACTACCTCTATCATTACCTTGTATAAACCTATACCAATCTTTTATTCCATCTGGACCTTTCTTTCTTAGATTTTCAACTTGGTGTCTCTCTTCTTTAACCCTAGCCTCATTGATCATTCTCTTTACTTTCTTCTGCTGGTCCTTGTACTCATTCCATACACTCTGCCATTCATCCTCAGTAATTCTGCGTCTTTCTTACATTTTCCTCATACTGTGTTGTTTTTTATTTAAAGTCTTCCTTCTCGTTCGTTCTTCCTTTATCTTACTCGTAAACCACCTAGCATTCCCTGTACTTTTCTTGCATTTCATTCTACCGATCTTTTGCTTTGCCACATCATAGAAGGTTCTTGCAATCTCCTTATTTAGGTCATTTACATTTCCACACCTGTTCCAGTTACATCTACTCAATTCATTTCTAAATTCTTCCCAGTTGGCCATTTTAATACGCCAATTTTCTCTTACTCTGCTGGCCTTCTGCATCGGCTCCTTTCCACCCCAATTATATTCTAGTACAAGCATTTTATGGTCACTATCAATATCAAAATCATCTTCATCTACAAACATTTCTTTGACACACTCTCTTGCTCTACTATTCACTATCATATAGTCAATTGCAGTTTTACATTCCCTGCTTTGCCATGTATGCAAGCCATTTCCTATTGTTACATTTAGGTTCTCAAGTTCATTCTCATCACAGAAATCAATCAATTTTTGTCAATTTGCATTCACAGGCTTACCAAGTATACCAACATGGCCATTCATATCACCCATCAAAATCAGAGGGCATCTGCAATGCTCTTGCACAATTCTTGTTAATATTTCATACTTTTTTACATTCTCTTGATGAGCTAAAATACCATCAGTTGTCATATAGCATACAACCACAATAACACATTCTCTGGCATGCATTCTTTCACACTTTATTACTAACAGATCTTCACTCTCAGGTTCATTTCCAACAGGAATTTCTTCTAATTTCCAATTTAGAGCATTTTTTACAATGAGACCAACTCCACCACCTCTTTTTTGCCAACTTACACGACCTTTTCCAATCATGTAGTACTTACTCTCCTTACATTTTAAACTGACTCTATCACGCATTTGGGTCTCTACTACACCAACACAATCCAAATCTCCATTCTCAAATTCTGCTACAAGGTCATTTAACTTTCCTGCATTCCATCCATGCACATTTATACATCCAAACCTTACAACACTATTGGAAAATTCACAACATTTTTCATTTTTGCTCTGACAGCTTTCCATTCATCCAGTTCCACCTTCCATTACAATATGAGTACACCCAATCCACTGGATGTATCTCCTGGAGAGTTTCATCTCACCTTCTTGAGTGAGATGGACTCCATCTCCACGAAAACATCCACTCTGGATCAGGTTATCCATATCAAGGAAGCTGGAACCCATTTCACACTTTCTCATACTCCCAGCTTTCATACTCATAATCCTTTTATGCACTTCCCTATTCACCTCCTTTCGCACCCTTTCATACTCCTCGCCACATGCAGGCCTTCTCAGCAGACTGGTCACAGCCACTCTTACATTCTTCTTTCGTGCCCTTTCAACAACATTCATAATTGCATTCACCGTTCGCTCTCTCCCACATTCAAGCAATCCATTGCCACCTCCTTGCAGTACAACCATCCCTTCATCCATTCCATCTATCACTTCCTCAGCATGCCTACAAATCTCATTCACTCCCTTTCCTCTCATGCTCGTACATCCACTACGGTCAGTCATACTCACAAACCTATCCGCATTCTTCACCATGCTGTCACCACATATTCTAATCGTAGGTCTCACTCTCCCTTTCATACTACTCTTTCGTTCAACTCTTCCACTCACATCACTCTTTCCATCCATCTTCCTTTCATTCACTTCCACTACAGGCGCCTGCACCTCATGTGGCATATCAACAGGTTGCTCCTTCACTCTCTTCCCATTCGTACCTCTTTCATCATGCTCATTCATCCTTCTACTCTCATCTGGCACATTTGCACCACCATTCACTTCATTTATTGCATGCACACTCCTTGCACCATCATTCACTTCATTTGCACTCCTTGCACCATCATCCACTTCATTTGCACTCCTTGCACCACCACCATTTACCTCTTCATTCACTGCATTTGCACCATTCTCATTCTTTCCTTCATTCAACTTCCTTTCATCCTTCAAATCAGCCTCTAAAGCAACCATCAGAATTGTCAATCTTTCAACCTCCTCTTCCAACTTCTTTCTCTCGTCATTCAAACATTTCCAGCACGTAAACACAAGATCATTCAACTTCCTCCGACTCGTCTCTCTCAAACCTTTGCATGCATCTATATCTACCCACTCTTTACAAGTCATGCACTCCTGTGCGTAACGAACCTAGTTAAATGGCCCTGCAGTTGCACTGAAAAACAACCTAGGAAGTTCGTCCTCCGTTTCCGGATTCTACTCTTTCGCAGGGCCGTAGACACGGAACAAAGTGAACGTATCAGCTGGTTTTATGATATATTTGTATCAATTTTTTTGAAAAATTAACATTTCACCTTGCATCAAAGTTTGAGATAAATTCAAGACTCTAATAAATGAACATTATTAACATTTCGACATGGAGTCTTCCGTTTAAAGAACGCCGTGCTCAAAAATAGACCTGACGCAAAAAGAGTAATTTTAAGCTGTGAAAGGAACGTTTATTTTGATTCAATTGTCACTACGCTTGTTTTACAGATGTTTTTGATCAATGCAAGATCGTAATTAAGATTACCACGTTTTCACGGGAACTATCATACATCCGAATGTAGTGGGGAATTGTGTCTGATATCTCCTCTCTTCAAACAGTCAGCGATTAGATTGTAAAAAATTTGGGCTCAAATGAACGACATTTTGATCATATAAGAGCGCTTTATCCACTCGACCACGCCGTTTAAAGAAAAAATTTGCCTGTTGAAAAATTCTGTCAACTATCAATTTTAAATCTAACTATACGTTACATGTTCTATAAGACGGTATAATACACTGAACATGAAGAAGTTTTAAAAAATATTGCACAACAGGGCGTTCTTGTACCAGCAACATGATCGCGAGATGAATCAGCCAGAACAAGACACCACAAAATCTACTTTGTATTTCTATACATAATACTGTTGGTGACTCACGAGCGCAAGAGCTCTCATATCATCTGGGACCTGACTTAGCTGTACACCAGAGATGCGCAAGTTTATTTTCTGACTTGGCTGTCTTACATGGCAACATTTGATATCGTCGTAGCTATCAAGACCTAATATTATTATATCTTATTAGCTACATCATCAATATTAAACATTTTCTAAACAAAGAGAATGCTGCAAGTATTTACGCACAGGATTCCCTGACAAAGATTACTAAGTGTTGCCTTACAAAATTCGTTACTGACCTCATACCCACCTTCACAACTCGCACACACGTATCAAAAGGAGAATAAAAGAATCTGACAAAGTTCACGCTCAAGTGGAATAATTATTTCTTGTAATCATCAACTGATCTAGATTCTAGAGGAACGACGGAGAACTGGGTTTATCATCACTTCCATACCCCACACCTTCCTCCAGCAAACCCACACCCATCTCCACCCCCCACACCATCTTCCACCACCTCACACCGTCATCCAGTATTTCACACGTACGCTGTTAGCCCATCAACAAAAACCAACAGCGTCAAACGAACGTGTGCATGGCAAAGAGATATCACCCTTACACTCTTCAGGAAACTTGGCTAGCAAACGAAGTAAATTCTGACACGAATACTTCAGTGAGAACATAACTTTTACCAAACCAAAGCAGTTTTGAGCTTATATACAGCTTGCACAACTAATGCATTAAGTACAGCTGGCACGGCCAGTACAGCACAGCGGCACGGCCAGCACAGCACAGCCCAGCGGCACGGCCAGTACAGCACAGCCCAGCGGCACGGCCAGTACAGCACAGCGGAACGGCCAGTACAGCACAGGGGCACGGCCAGTACAGCTCAGCAGGGCGGCCAGTACAGCTCAGCAGCACGGCCAATGCAGCACAGCGGCACAGCCAATACAGCACAGCAGCACGCCCAGTACAGCACAGCGGCACGGCCAATGCAGCACAGCAGCACCGCCAATACAGCACAGCAGCACCGCCAATACAGCACAGCAGCACCGCCAATACAGCACAGCAGCACAGCCAATACAGCACAGCGGTACGGCCACTACATTACAGCGGTACGGCCACTACAGCACTGTGGCACAGCCAGTACAGCACAGTGGCAAAGCCAATACAGCATTGCGGCACAGCCAGTACAGCACAGCGGCACGGCCAGTACAGCCCAGCGGCACGGCCAGTACAGCACAGCGGCACGGCCAGTACAGCCCAGCGGCACGGCCAGTACAGCCCAGCGGCACGGCCAATACAGCACAGCGGTACGGCCAGTACAGCACAGCGGTACGGCCAGTACAGCTCAGCAGCACAGCCAATACAGCGCAGCGACACAGTCAATACAGCTGCCAAGAAAGGAATATGAGCGTATCACAGAACTCCTGAGATCACAGTTGAACTGCACAGCTCAGATGCTTTGTTTACGACTGAAATATTAAAAATAATTCTTCCTTGTTCTTAACTACACAAAGCACAAGTTGCCGGATTCTTAACTACGCAAAAAGCATAACTTTATGCGGCGCCTCTAAAGCAATTGAGCAAACAACTCCAAAGAGTAATGACACTAAATTTGCACTGCTAATATCAAAAGAAGCAAGAAATAAGCATCAAGGTTCACAGGACTGGTGTGGTGATGGAGGTTATTCAGGTTCTCTGGAAGAAATTAAACAAATCCAAGGAGCAATGACACTAAATTTGAGATGCTTATATCAAGAGAAGTATAGGACTGGTGTGGTGATGGAAGTCCGTTGTTTGGGTTCTCTAGAAGAATTAAATAAGTCTGGGTACGTCCCACTGTACAAAAAATAGTTATCTACAAAGAGATGTGAGTAAAGAGGAGAAAACCAGTTTCAAAGTGAAGGCAACAGGTCAAAGAGTATATGAGACTAGTACGAGATTTTTCGGAATCTTTCAAGAACGGATTGTGCAGTACACCAGAGCTGCGAAAGTTCCTAGTCCGTCTTGGATTGAAACAAAAGGGATTGAACCCCAACTTGGATTAAAGCAATAGGGGATTCAACGCCAACTTGGAAGCAAAAGGGAATGAACCCCAACTTGGATTGAAGCCAAAGGGCTTGAACACCGCACTTTCTGGAGTAATCCGCTCAGTCGGTACCTACAATGACATTAGAATTAACTACAAATCTACAAAATTTTAGCTGCCCTAACTATCAATTGGTACCTATAACGGGGTAAACAACAACATAATTTCTACATGAAAACTCTACACAAACATGTAACTCTACAAAATTTTAACTATCACTGACTAATGCAATCATTATCTAAAGAACGTGCAACTGCTGCTGCTTAATACTGCACAAGATTATTTTCTCATATGGAAGAAAAAGCTAATTCATGCTAGATAGGATTATTAGCACGTAAACAAGAAATTGCCGCCATACTACAAACAATCATTTTCAATTGACAATAAATTTATAATCGATGCTACAAAAAATCATTTCCTTTTAACAAGAAACTCATAACTCATATCAGAAGTAATAAATTTTCTGTCTCTTCAAGAAAAATGTTCAGAGACAGCATCAAAATGATCCTTTTCAAAGAAGAAATTAAAGTCAAACTAAATCATTCTCTCCTAATAAGAAATTACCGTCATACTACCAACAATCAATCCATAATGGATTGATAATCCATACAAAAAATAATCATTCCCTTTTAACAAGAAATTGATAATCCATACAAAAAACAATCATTCCCTTTTAACAAGAAATTGATAATCCATACAAAACACAATCAATTCCCTGTCACAAGAAAACAGAGTTCGAAGACAAAGACAACATTAACAGCAAGTTTGGCAATGAGCAGAGTCAGCGACGGGTATAATTGTCTGAACCAACAGAGGCGATGGGAAGCAGCCTGAAATAACCGTATTGAAGGTTCACTCTTCTTCCTCTTCCTCTGCCAGTCCATACTCATTTTCACTTGAGGATTCTCCTCCCGAGTCCACCTGTCAAAAAAAAAAACATTCACAATTAAGTTTAACAAGCCCTTCGCAGTCCATAGAATTTGGTCGAGATGTTTTCTGTAGTTAGCGCATAATCGAAAAAATTGAACAAACTTCATTATAACCTAGGTTAACATTTATAGTTTTTTGATATATAATTAAAAATTACATGTTTCTTGCAAGCTGCCCATGTCATTTCACCATGCAAACCAGTCTAAAATAAGACTTTCGTTGCTCTGTTTAAAAATAAATAGTACACAAATAGACAACAGCTTTTTGAAATTTTGGCTACTATTTGCCAGTGAAAACACTCAGCATCGACACTTCAAATCAAACTCGCATAAAAAAAATTGCAGATCAATTTTTGGATATTATCAACTTTTATCCATTTCTCCCTTACAGCCTCTCATAATGAAAGCTATAAATAACTCGTCAAAGGTTCGACCAGAACCTCTGTAAGATCTATTTTTTCTACTTTTTCATATGAAGTGGAGCCAATCTTCTCACGGCCACACAGCCTCATGTACTCGCTAATCTTCACCTCCCTCTTCTGCAACACATGCACCTACAAAACAACTCTTGCACTGCCACATAACCCATAACCCATAAATCCAACTCTCCTACTTCTACATCACAGTATGTATCCACAAAAACTGCACTCCCACCGCTACACAACTGGTGACATACAACCCTTTCACCACCACACCTCTGCCTTCTACAACACCCAAAACCTTGGAGTCACATGCTCCGTACCCTCTACGTACCCGCACGAGCCCTGACGCAAACACATATCCAAAGTTGGCCAAGGCAGCAGCTATTGTGAAGAAGAGAATGTTGCTTTTGTTGAAGCCCTCGTCATCTGAAGCCTTTGCTGCAGGTGGCTTGTCCGCACTGTAGCCCTCACTGCCGCTGCCTTCTGCGCACACACACGCAGTCTTTGTTTGAAATAATGCAATATGTATGGGCATTGTGGTCTATATAGTAGTTATATTGGTTGTCTTTAAGGGGGTCATATACAGTATTTTAAATTAGGTGACTAATTTTCAAGGTGGGAAATCTCAGAATTTTTTTGGTATTAATCCAGTTCTTTCACAAGGTAACCAGTTTTTAAAGGGAGGAAATCCCAGCATTTTTCAGTGTCATTACCTTCATAAACAAACACAGTGTGGTGGCCAGTTTTCAAGGTACTAAATCTAAATCTCAGCATTTTTTTAGTGTAATTACATTAAAACCTACATAGCAAAGTCAGAACTCGAAAAGCAAGTGGCTTAGTAGTCAAAGAGCAAACCTTTTAAGTATTGAAAGTCCCAAGCTTGACCTCAGAGCTTTTTAAGGCATTTTTCTTACAGCACGCATAACTTCCTAATACAACACAGTCGTACATGCCTATAATTTTAATTCTGTGGAATTTCAAAAGTTGATGTTATGTCGTGTACTGACTTGACTTGAATAGAAACAATCTTTGTATTAAGCAAGACTTAGACACCTGCAGGGTAGGTAAGAAATTAATCGCGAATACTGAAAAACAGTCAGATTAATAACTAAAGGAGGCTAAAAGCCAGTGTAACCATAAAGAGCAATGAAGTTGACTTTGAAAAACAGGCAGCTGATAGTATAGGTTTTTTGAAGTCAACTTGATTACTCTTTACACCAAAAAATAAAAAAATGCAGCATGGTTCAAAAGTAAAGGAAGCTTAACAGCCAGTATAGCTATAAAGAGTAACCTAGTTGACTTCAAAAAACATACAATGCTAGCTGCACCAGTAGTCAAGCAAGCAAACAAGACAATAATAAAATCCTAAGCAAACAAGACGATATCCTAAGCAAACAAGACGATATCTTAAGCAAACAAGATGATAATATCCTAAGCGAACAAGATGATTATAATATCCTAAGCGCACAGATAACAACAACAACATCCCGCGCCCCGCAGCAGAGGTCACCTACCGCTGGGGAAGTAGGCATTCAGGATCCTGGTGACGTAGGAGGTGAGGTTGGGGCACAGCCGCAGGTGGTTCTGCAGGGCCGGCACTTTCAGGTCCACCTAAGGCAAACAGATTAGATTAGATGTTAGTTTAAGCCTCCCTGATCACAATAAAAGCGTTCAAAAGAGAGGAAGGAGGAAGGCATCATTTAGTATGGAATTAAGGGATTAGATTAGATGTTAGTTTAAGCCTCCCTAATCACAATAAAGATGTTCCAAAGAGAGGAAGGAGGAAGGCACCACTTTATGGAGTTAAGGGATTAGATTAGATAAGATGTTAGTTTCAGCCTCTCTAACAGCAAAAAAAATAATGTCCCAAAGAGAAAGGAAGGAGGAGGGCACCATTTAGCACGGAGATAAAGGTATGTGGAATCTATGCAGAAGGATCATAGAAAAGGTTGAGAAAGAAGTTTATGAAACAAGACAAAAGTTGAAAAAGAAAGTGGTAGTTGCTGAAAAACAGGACAACAGTGACCCGAAAAAGATGGTCCTTAATGTAACAAAACCATTTTATTACGGTACGGAAGGCCTACCTAACTCTCAGGTCAGGCCTACACATTTTCCCATGGAAGTGCTAATTTCCACAGATACCATAGTTTCCTACTCACCGTCATCTTAAAAAGTTGCCTGCTCACAGTCATCTTAAAAAGTTGCCTGCTCACAGTCATCTTACCGTCATCCTGAGGGGATTTAGGAGGGCTAATTCCCACAGATACCATAGTTCCATCTCGCCGTCATCTTAAAAAGTTGCCTGCTCTCCGTCATCTTGCTTGGCTGCTCAGCACATCCTTGAGTAACGTGGCACCCTCTTTCACATATCAAAATTCACACTAAAAAAATATATATAGTCTCAGTAATTCTGTACTTGAATCAGCATTTTATTAGTAGAGCAACAGGGACTTAGGTCTCACAGATAAATGTATTACTCCACAGGTGACAAACACACCTACTTGATGAGCAACAAAAAGTTATTAGCATGACGGTTGACAACACAGCTTGATGGTTGATAGCAAGCTAATTAATTCGGCGGGCAATAGCAAACACATTAATTAGGACGACGCTGAGCAGGAAACTCATAATTAGGACGACGCTGAGCAGGAAACTCATTAATTAGGACGACGCTGAGCAGAAAACTCATTAATTATGACGACGCTGAGCAGGAAACTCATTAATTATGACGACGCTGAGCAGGAAACCTATTAATTCAGGTGACAGTGAGCAGGCCACTCATCAATCAAGATGATATTGAGCAGGCCACACATCACTACCAGCACCTTGAGCAGCAGGGCGAGGTAGGGCGCAAGGACGGCGTCCAGGGTGGAGGGAGAGGAGCCGAAGAAGTAGCTCCTGTCCCCCAGCCGCACGCTCAGCATCGTCAGGCACTCCTGCCCCCGCCGCAGCAGCTGCAAACAGTGACAGCGCCATTAGCCATTAATGTTTTCCACTAATACAAAGAATTTGAATCATATTTGACGAATATGAATCTTATCTAAAGAATTGGAATTGTATTCCAGAAATCATAATCAAACCCCAAGAATTGGAATGGTATCTAAAGAATATGAATCTTATCTAAAGATTTGAAATTGTATCAGAAGAATCTGGATTGTGTTCCACAAACCCAAATTATCTCTTAAAAATCGGAATCATACATGAAGAATAAGAATTGTATCACGAGAAACAGACTCGTACTGGAGGAATAGGATTCGATGAGATGTTAGCTTAAGCCTCCCTAACAACAACAAATGTGATCCAAAGAGAGGAAGAAAGAAGGCACCATTAGTTAGGAGTTAAAAAATGCAGCGTCTATACACAAGGTGCATAGAAACAGAAAGTTCAAAGAGAATTTAATGGAACAAGATAAAAATTAAAGAAAAAAGTAGTAGGTGCTGAAAACCAGGACAGCAGTGAACCAAAAAAAGGTTCATTTAACAAAACAAAAAAAAAATTTATTTGAACAGAAGGCCTACATAACCTTTAGCTCAGGACAGCACATTTTCCCTCGTGGAGCGCTAATTCCCAAAGGTTTAATAGTTGTATCCCCCGGAGGATGAATAACATCTAAAAGCTTGGAAAAATATATCTGAATATAGTTCAAAACTTGCCAAAAATTTGCTTGACTGTAGTTGAAAACTGGCCAAAACTTTTCCTGACTAAAAGTTAAAAGCTTGGCAAAAATGTGCATGTCTGAAGATTGGAAGCTTGGTAAAAATGTGCCCAACTAAAGATTGAAAATTTTACAAAAATGTGCCTGACTAAAGATTAAAAGCTTGGCAAAAACAAAACTCAGTGCCCTAGCTGAGCTACCCGAGATTGAAACTAAGAACATCAGACCACAAAGTCCCGCTCACCTCGGTCTCCACGGCGACCTCATCATCGAGATCATCAAAAAGGGACTCAATAAAAGCCTTGTAGGAGTTGTGCTTGCTGCCCGGCACCCACATCTTGTAGGGGAACCTCATCCTTGAGTAATACCACTTGTGCACCACCTCATGGTAGCTCCTCGGCTCCACCCACCTGCACCAGATCACAAAACAGATTAGACTAAACGTTAGTTCAACACTTTAACAATTGGTTAAAATGGAATTCAATATTCAACTCAAATTTATGGTGAATTTTAATAAGCAATTTTTAAAATAGAAAAACTAACTAGATAAAGGCTTCATTTAACTTTGATTGGAAATTTATGAAAATTGATTTGGTGGCTACTGGTCAGTCAGCAGCATTGCAAAAAATCCCCTTAGTGGCCACTGATGGCGCATGATGCTCTCAAGTGTTAAGCCTCTCTAAATACAGAAATGGGGATCCAAAAATAGGCAGGTACCATTTAGCTGGAGATAACAAACACAAAATCTATGCACATGGTGCATAGAAACAGTAAGTTGAGAAAAAAGTTCCAGAAACAAGATAAAAGTTGTAGGAAGTAGTAGCTGTTGAAAACAGGACAACAGTGAACCAAAAATATATGGTCCTTAAGTTGGCACATTTGGACAAACTTCTTCTCTATAGGGCAGATTTATCTGAAAATATTATATGTAAATTAAGATTTTGGAAAGTTTCTGCTCTCACACATTTTTCAAATTGTTGCACAAAAAACGAGTTATTGCAAAAAGAAAGATTTTAGTGGGCACCCACCCGTCAAGGGAACTTTTAAGCCAAACCAATTGTTTTTAAAAGTTGCTTATAAATCACACTAGCCCACAATTATTCATCACTTATCCCATCCCACCAGACAAATTTATTCTACCCATTAATACTCAAAATAAAAACTGAATATTTATACCATCAAGGTAGTGAAAACTGTATGATGGATACTCTCAAGCACTTCATGCTGTGACAGTCGAATATTTCATTGGTTACAAACAAAATTAATACATGTAAATATGAATACAAAATGGATAATATCATCATTATGGATAAACTACAGGTCAAAGTTTAGCTCACATATGCAGGCATCTTAATGGTATAATATAACAAATTATTCTAGTTCTTTCTGAAGTAGGGCAACATTTTGATTGCTAGTGACCTGTTTAAACAGGCAAATTGTGTACAAAATTCAATATTAATTAACATTCAAATGTCACACATTTTGTGAAACAATGTTATGTAAAATATAGCATCTTAGCTTAAAGTTAGGAAGACAACAAAAATAGCACACTGTAATACAAAAGATGGTAGTGCCCCACCTTAGTTACCCATCAAATTCTTATTCTATTCTTTTTGTGTTCAGTAATACTAATATGTGCTAATGTAAATATAATCAACAAAAAATTCCAACTTTAAAAAAAAGGAAACTTAATGGCCGAAGCAGAAACACCATCTGGCCCTACAAGTGGTGACCCCACAGTGACTCAGAAACGGAACCCTACAACCGAAGTAACACCTGGCCTTACAAGATCATAACACGCACCACAAATATAAGAAGGTTGGGTAGAGTTTCTCAAGGATGAGGTGCTCGTACGCCAGCACGTCAGAGCACTGCCGTCTGGAGAGCTCATGGTCGCAGCTATAATTCTGCAACACAAAGATATCTTCATCACTGTCACAATCATGCCTTTTTCACATGTAAAAAATACAGTTACATCAGCAAAAAATGTTTTTGCACTAGCAAAGAAGGGATTTACACTAGCAAAGCATGCATTGCATTAGTAAAGAACACACTAAACCATTGGTGAAGGTGCAACTTATGGAATTATATTTATTAATAAAAAAATATTATGTTACCAAATAATGATGAAAATGAATTACTCATATACCAGGGATTTATTTGGAGAAGATCCAGCTGAAATTCAAACCAATTGAATAATTAGGAAGCACCTGAAACATTTGAAAAAAAATCAAAATTACTGTATCATAATGATATGGACACAGTAGTGATCAAAATTCTAAACCAGAACATTTACTTAATCCTAATAATATTAGAAAATGTGCAAATTTTATTTTATTTTAATAAAGAAAGTACAAACAGACAAACAAAAATAAACGCTAATTCAGCACAACTTGATAGACTGTGTACTCGGGCTTATCTCATAAGGGATATCATACACTAGTAAGTTGAAGTAGCATAGTATTTCTCAATTAATGTAGTAATGAACTCCTGACCAGCTAAAACAGAATGAACAATTAATGCTACAATGAATTTACTGGTGTTTGTGACTCTACTCATTCCCAGTGAAAAAAGCAAAGCCTTTCACCAAAGAAGGAACAAAAGCAAAGCAGCAGAGCCATAATGGAAAATAATGTTCAAACCGGTACATTGTACTGGTATTAGTAAAACTGTCTTGCACTGGTGTTTGTGAAAGTAGACTGAGGATAGTGAATGAGAATTACAACATTTTCCCCTACTTTCCCATAGGTGACTCTGCATGCTTGGTCTCTGACAGCATGGGAATTGCAGAACTAGTGATATACCGATGTATCGGTATTGGCCAAAAAAAATGGTTTGGGTACATCACTATGCAGAACAAGCTTTGAGTTGCAACTTACCTGTTCCAGTTACCATGTTCTATTGCATTTTAGCTGATAACAATAGTTTATACAATATAAATAGATCAATATTAATAATAAAACCATTTTGCAAAAAAGACAAGGTTTCTACACTTGAAGGAAGCATTAAAAATAACAATAAGTACCAGTAGAATTTTTATCATTTGTGTGTTTTTCATAAATATCTTGCTCTAGGTAAACAGACGTGAATGTTTATCTTCAAAAGCATAGCTTCTGATGACATATTAGATTAACAATGTTTTCAAATTCACATTTTGAGTTCTTAACTGAACAAAATTTGACATTATGAGGTCCAAGAAAATTTCAAGTAAATTGAGATGAATGGATACAAATGATATTTCTAGCTTTTATACTGAGTAAAATATTTGATTCATGTGTGTCAAGTTGAAATACTTCCAGCTGTTGAATAAAGTAAAATAGCTTGATTCAATATTGTCTCACTGAAATTAATTAAAGTTGAATAATTTAGAAAAAGCATTATATGTAACACCAA
Organism: Morinoia aosen; assembly: GCA_030386875.1. Classification (NCBI taxonomy): domain Eukaryota; kingdom Metazoa; phylum Arthropoda; class Malacostraca; order Amphipoda; family Talitridae; genus Morinoia; species Morinoia aosen. The sequence goes on along the minus strand of CM059572.1, from coordinate 50,933,831 downwards.
AATAGTAACTCAAGACAAACCTCTCGCCTGAGGAACGCTGCAATTTCCCCAAATTTGCAGAGATTTCCAGCAGAGCAGGCAAGCACAGGTAGAGATCTGGAGGGTGAGGAGGCAGGGTCCACAGACTTCACAATAGTTACGGGTGCTCCACTGAACTTCACGTACAGCTGAAAGGTGCAGCATAAGAACATAATAAAAACAAAGGTCTTTCATTTTCAGGAAGACAAATTTCTACAAAGACCATTTCATGACACTACATGAAAAATATAAAATAATTAGAAAGGATCAATTTTTGACCACTTTTTTCATTAAAATATCACCTCATGACCTTAAAAATACTAATGTTTACACACTACTGCAACTAGATGTGAAAAATGATTAGGAAACTAACAGAAAATCTTAGAAAGAATTATTTATTCAAAATATTATTTTATCATGATTGTAGTACTTCCAAAGAATTCCACTTCCAAAGAATTTTGCAATACAACTATCAAACTGTTCTTCTTAGCACAAGAAGAATAGGCTTCACGGACTTCACAATAGTTACAGGTGCTCTACAAAACTTGACGTACAGATAAAAGGTGAAGATAAATAATAAAAGAACATATAGAAAAGCCATCAGTCTTTTATTTCTAGAAAGAACTACAACCTTAGTACAAGAAGAATATGGTTAACAAAGTTGTAGCAAACAAACATGATGAAACTTTTCTTCCTATGGACAAATAAATATAAAATCACTGCAAATAAGATCAGAAGATACTGCTGAAAAGTAAATAAAAAACAAAAAAATTAAATTAGAAGTTAGTCAATATATTTACACCAACAACATATACATTACAAAGAGAGGAATGCAGAATCTATATAATGTGTACAGCAAAAGTAAATTGAGAAACATGTTTTTAAAACAAGATAAAAGTTGTATAAAGAAATACATAATAGATACTGAAAAACAGAACCAAAGTAAAAAATGGTTAATATTCTGTTGCCTGAGCATATCAAAGCCTTTTCATATTCATCTTAGCAGAATATGGTCTAAACCCATCAATACAAAATTAGACAATTATTTTCTCAACACATTACTGATGTTACCATTTCATACAATGCAAAATTATGTTAAGTTATCTTTCTTATTTTTTTTTAGGAAAGATGATCAACAATAAAATGCACAAAGTGCACGCTAGAATGATTATGAAGTGAGCCTAGCTTATACAAGTATTGTTGTATTTAGTACTTACCATAGCCTGCAAGCTTTCAAGATCCATTGATGGGACGCCATAATTAGAATCTCCAGCCCAAACGTACAACTTCATCTTTTGATGTATGGAACTACACAACTAAATGTATAATTTCTAAAATAACAAGATTTCATTCAGCTAAATTGACATTTATGGGTGAAAAAGCAGTCTCTTACTATTGTTAGACAAAAAATTAGTGAAGAAACTGTACTATAAATCAATAGTTATGAACATCAAACTTCGACTTTCTGTAAGAGAATTAGGTCAATATTGAGTTTAGGTGATGTGGGAAAATTAAGCATCCCATTTCTAACAATCACTTAGAGGGACGGTTTGGGGTAAAAAATGTCTGTAAGTTCTCGGTGGATTTTTCTGAGATATCTACCGTAGGTGTAAATTGTTATGAACATTTTTTTTATTTGGGCGTATTTTTCGTAACCATACATGGAAAAGATTGTTTTTAAAAAAACATGAAAAACATATGTTACAGAAAATCCTACTCCTCCTACAATTTTTAACTCACAGAACTGAGAAAATACTTTCTAGATAGCAAATTGTCTTTTCCAGAGATCCGGTGCAAAAGTTTTTTGATTATTTGATTTTTTGAGTTTAGAGAACTTTTTTCCCTAAAAAATTACCTTTAATCCACTTTTTATTAATAATTTGCTTCTAATTTTTAAGGTGAATTGAAATTAAAAAAACTTTTGCACTGGATCTATTTTTCTTTTCAAGCGCTATTGATTGGTATGCTTGTCATCTCTGTAACTTCAAAAATGTGGGAAGTGTAGGTTTTCAAAAATCAGAAAGTGAGTTTTCAGAAAAACCCTTTTTCCCAAAAAAAAATTTCCAATCTTTACTACCTAACTTTTCAATTGAGTCTTATCAGCGATTCTGTACCTTCTTATGTACCTTCAAAAGAGTGGGAAAGGATCCATATCAAAAGTCAATCAATACAAGTTTCAGAACAGGGTTTTTATTAACAGGGTTTTTATTAACAGTTTTTTTCCCAAAGCTAGCTAATTTTTTTAAATTACCTGTATTGCTTTGTAGCTCTTTTAAAGCTCTTTTGATTGATATAATTGCAATTCCTGTAGCTTTAAAACTCCGGGAGGCATTTATGTTTACATAGCCAGCTAATAAGCTGATGACTCAGCAGTCAGACTCAAAACAAACACTCAATTACACCATCATAATTTATCACTGAGTAATAGAATGTTTCATTTGAGTACGAAAGCATTTTAAGTAAGGCCATGAATGAACTCTCATGCTATTCCCGTAGAGAAACACTCAATACTGGCTTGTAATGGGAAGGGGAAGAGGGAGGTCACCCATCCATTGGTGCACCCCAAGGTCACACTAGTGAGCGTCTTTTACCCAGTCCAGAAGACTAACCAATTGACGTACTTGAAAGGCAATTATATCGTTGGATGCGCAAGAAAAATCTCTACAAGATGAGTTCATAAACCAAAAAATGACCATAATCCGGAAATAGAACCAAACTGTGCCCTTAAAAAGCCCATTTAAGAACGTTTTACATGAATGACATTTTTAGCGGTGATGCTTAGTTTTTAAGTTAGAGCGGTAAATTAGCATGCCAAAAGAAGTGGGCGCACCAAGCAGAATTTAATTAATAACGAAAGCTAACCCCCTATTACAAACGTAGAGAGATTGGGTTGTGAGGGGTAGCCACAGTTCTTTTAGTGAAAATTATAAATAAAGCTTCTAACCCACCCATTAGAGTGACAACCGCAATCTTGTTTACATTGGCTCCAAGATTGCGGTTGTCACCCTAATGGGTGGGTTACAAGCTTCATTTATAATTTTCTCTAAAAGAACTGTGGCTATCTCTCATAACCCAGCCTCTTTACGTTTGTAATAAGGAGTTAGCTTCCGTTATCAATTAAATTCTGCATGGCGCGCTTGCTTCCTTGGCCCCCAAAAGCCAACTTCAAAGTTGAATAATTCAAAAATAATGCACCAGGGCCAAAATTGGCATTCATGTTAAACGTTTTTAAATGTACTCCTTTACAGATTTTTTTAAATGGAATGGTTAATTTCCCCACATCACCTAAACTCTATATTGACTAAGAATTATTATTATGCATGTTACAAATTTTGATGTACAATTGGTGCTGGATAACTATACCTAAACACATTTCATGTGAAAAAATTTGCATGTAAAATCAATCAAACGGTCAATGTATAGTTTCCCTTCGGCAGCGAAATTAAAGATGTCGTTGCTGATAATCACTAAATAAGCACATTTAAAAACCTTTTACAAGAATGGCATTATGCTCTCTGATGCGTTATTTTTGAATATTTGAACTTTGAAGTTGGCCTTTGCGCCAAAGGAAGCGAGCGCGTGAAACGGAATTTAATTAATAACGGAAGCTATTACAAACGTAAAGAGGTTGGGTCGTGAGGGGGAGGCACAGTTCTAGTAGTGAAAATTATAAATAAAGCTTCTAACCCACCCATTAGGGTGACGACCGCAATCTTGTTGACATCGGGTCCAATATGGCGGCGCCCATGGTGGTCGCCATGTTAGACCCGATGTAAACAAGATTGCGGTCGTCACCCTAATGGGTGGGCTAGAAGCTTTATTTATAATTTTCACTACAAGAACTGTGCCTCCCCCTCACGACCCAACATCTTTACGTTTGTAATAGGGGGTTAGCTTCCGTTTTTAATTAAATTACGCTCGCTTCCTTTGGCGCGGGAAGGCCAACTTCAAAGTTCAATAATTCGAAAATAACGTATCAGAGAGCATAATGCCATTCTTGTAAAAGGTTTTTAAATGTGCTCATTTAGTGATTATCAGCAACGACATCTTTCATTTCACTGCCGAAGGGAAACTATACATTGACCAATCAAACTTCAATCCTTAGCAATTGAAAAGTTTCAATATCTAAAGTGTTTACAATTTCTGAAGAAATAAAACAATTTTCGGATGCTTCTTCAATCGTACTTGTACTCAAGTCTTCACACAACCGAGTAGGTTGTGTAAAGGATGACTCCTATACACAAAACAAATGCCCTCAGGTTAAAAAATCTAGGATTCTAGGCCTATTGCAAAATAACAATACCTCCATAGCTAAACATTACAACCTAATTGAGAAAATGTAACCCCAACATCGCAGGGTTGCACCAATCATAATTTGATTTCTTATCGTCGTTGTTGGATTATCACCACTACAAAATTACTTACTTTGTTACTTTGTTAGGATGCGGCGCATCTCCATCGATGGGTATTAGCGCCCTCACTCCGCTCGTTGACTCTTCAGATTTGATTGAGCAGCTGCGTGTCTTGGAGGAACTTCAGCACCAGGTCAGGTGCCAGCATCGGGGAGAGAAGCGAAGAAAGACAGTACGGCTGAGATTTGGAGAGGCATGCTGCTCGAATTGCAGCACGATATGGTTCGTGAATTGGGCACACTATGAAGATGTGTTCCAGCGTAATGTTGCTTTTGCAGAGAGTGCAAATTGGGCGAGGGGTCTGTTTGATGAAGTGAGCATGCGTTAGGCTGCATGTCTGCAGTCGGAGACGTGTGAAGATAACTTGGTTGTAGCGGGAAAGATTTGTGGGGATTGATGAACCTAAGTGTGGCTTAAGATGGGTGATGAAAGGAGGTTGTGATGTCCAGTTTCTCTGCCAAAGTTGGCCATAGTGCATTTTGAATTTAGTTTTCAGCTCAAGTTTGCTAGGATAGAGATCAATATTGTTAGCCAGACTTAGTGACTCACGCGCAAGTTTGTCTGCTGCTTCATTGCCTTTAATACCGACATGACTTGGAAGCCACTCTATTATAATTTTGTCTCTGCTGAGGGAGGAAACAATGTTAGCTATCCAGGTGATAAGGTAATGAGTGGGAGGGTTAACCGAGTTTAATGCTGAAATGCAGCCAAGGGAATCCGAAAAGATTATAAAGTTGCCAGGAAGCACTGATAGGAATTTGCAAGCTACATATATAGCAAAGAGTTCAGCAGTGTAAATTGAAGAATGTGAGGGGAGTTTGGCTTTGATGCTAAACTCAGAGGAATAGACCCCACAGGCAGTGCAGTTGCCATTGGTGGAACCATCAGTAAATACTTGGATTCTGTTGGGGTATGAGCTTGTAGTCAGATCCTTGAAGGCCTGCTGCCAGTTAGAGTCACTCAGAGCAGATTTAGGAAAGGAGGATAAGGAAGAATGAGCAGCAATTCTAGGAGGGAGATATCGAGCAGACATGGGGATAGTAGGCATTGGATTATTTTGAAGATTTATGCCTAGGTTGTTGAATTCACATAGTGCACGTCCAGCAAATGGGAGAGGAAAAGGCAAGGTATCATAGAGAGCAAAGGGGAAGTAGTTTAAGAGAAGATTGCGCACTGGGTGGCCAGGGATAGTGAGCACTCTAGAGCAGTAGGAAACCAGTAGGAGCTTACGGCGAATGAAAAGAGGACATAAGTCTGCTTCTGCTTCAAGTTTGGCTGTAGGTGTGCAGCGGAGGGCACCTAGCATTATGCGGGCTCCTGCAAACTGTATGCGGTCCAGCTTAAGCATGTGTGATGGGGCAGCAGTTGAGAAGAGGAAGGAGGCATAGTCCAGTTTTGATCGAATGAGTGAAATGTATAGAAGGCGTAGAGTAGTGTAGTCCGCACCCCATCTACGGGAAGCTACTACAGTCATTAAACGGAGGTCTGACTGGCAGCGAGTTACCAAGTTAGAAATGTGCTGTTGCCACGTGAGATGCTTATCAAAGACTAGTCCAAGAAAGCGGACTGTATTAGAAAAGTTGATTGGTATGTTGTGGAGTGTCAATGGGTCTATGTTTTTTGGTCTTTGCCTAGTGAATATTACAGATGAAGTTTTGTTTGCTGAAATTTGTAGTCCCCATTTGTGGCCCCAGTTTTCTATTTGAGTGAGAGAATTTTGCATAACATTTAAAGCTTCGGTAAGGTTTTGATGTTTAATCCAGAGGGCTGCGTCATCAGCATAGAGGGACTGATGCATGTTAGTTGGGAGGGAGGTGAGTAAGTCATTGATGAGAATAGTAAATAGTGTTGGACTGATAACTGATCCTTGGGGGACACCTGAGTATATGGGGAAAGATCTTGAGTGGGTGTTGTTGAGCCTAACTTTTATTGTTCTGAGGCTAATAAAGTTTGAAATAAAGGAGGCAATGTTCCCTTGGAGGCCTATTTTTTGTAATTTGAGGAGGATACCATGGTGCCAGACTGTGTCAAAAGCTTTATTTATGTCCAAGAAGAGCGCAATGCAGAAACCGTTGCTGAAGTATGATTCTCGAATGGTGTTCTCAAGTCTACTTAAGGCGTCAAGGGTGCTATGGGAGTTTCTGAAGCCGCTTTGGGATGGGTCAAAGAAGCTGCAGCGTTCGAGTATGGCTTGCAGTCTATAGTTAATCATTTTTTCCAGTATTTTGCATAGACAATTTGTGAGGGCTATTGGGCGATATGAGTTTGCGTCTGTTGAAGGTTTTGTGGGCTTGAGAATAGGTATGATGATAGATTCTCTCCACTGATGTGGAAAGCCATTTGAGTAAAGGAAGTTGTAGAAGCTCAGTAGTGTTGACAGTTGCTTGTCTGTAAAGTGTTGTGGAAAAGCAAATGGGATAGTATCTGCTCCTGGGGAGCGTGATGTAGAGGTTTTCAAGGCACGCTTGAGTTCATGGATCTCAAAGGGTTGGTTGTACCATGGAGTATTGCTGTGAGTAAATTGTGGGGGATTTTTGGCAACTGTTTTTTGATGGTTAGAAAATATTGCATCATTTGTTGGGAGGTTACCTTGCTTTGAGAAGTGGTGGGCTAATTCATTAGCCACTTTGTCTTGATCTGTAATCATTGTGTTATTTTGTTTTAGTACTATGGTTTTGCATGTGTGGTGAGAGGAGATGGCTCTGACTTTCTTCCAAATACTGGAGTTGTTTGCTGTGGAGTTCATGCTGGAGAGAAAGGCTTCCCAACTTGTCTTGCGTGCTTCAATAACAGCGTGTTTGAATTTGGCTTGAGCTTTTTTATACTTAATCCATAGATCCATATTTCCCCTATGATTTTTGTAGTGAGATAAGGCTCTGTTTTTCTCCCTGTGGGTTTTTGCACATGTCTGGTTCCACCAGCAGGAAGATCGGTTGGTAGGTTTGGGTTTGGTTTTGGGTATGTGCTGATTGGCTGATTCTAATATGGCATGAGTAACTGCCCCACAGGCTTGTGTTGGTGAAAGAAAAGTAAAAGGTAGTTTTAGACTGGCTTGAAAAGCGGACCAGTCCGCAGACTGCAGGTGCCACCGTTGAATGGGATCATTATTACTGGGTTGAGAGGTAGCTACCAAAAGAGGGAAGTGGTCGCTAGTGTAGGTGTTAGGTAAAGGTTGCCAAGAGAAAAGCGGAGCTACATTTGAGGAAGTGATAGTCAGGTCAATATGAGTGTAAGATCCTCTTGAGGACAGGAAGGTAGGCTCAGAGGTATTTAGTATGAACAGGTCATTATGCATTACCCACTGTTGAAGCAGGGTTCCACGACTATCTTCTGTTGGGGATCCCCAGGCTGGGTGATGGGCATTAGAGTCTAAGCAAATTATGAAAGGAGTTGGGAGTTGAGAAAGAAGTAGAGGTAGTTCAGAGATCAGTACAGAGTTAGGAAGGTTAGGAGGGACATACAATGAACAGACTGATATTGCAAGTTGAGGCAAAAATATTCTACTAGCACAGGCTTCAAGAGAACATGCTATAGGTAAGATAATGTGGGGAATAGTATTGTGAACCATAACTGCTGCTCCCCCACCACTCCCACAGACTCTCTCATAACTAGCTGCTGGCTGGGTGAAATTTTTTAAACAGATTGCATTTGCTTTGGCCATAGTTTCTTGCAGGCAAATGACACTGGGATTAGTTTCTGCAACAAGTTGCTGCAGAAAGGGCCGACGTGAGTAAAAAGATCTGACATTCCACTGTATGATTTTAAAATCTAACATGAATTTGAGATAGATGAGAGACCTAGGTTATTAAGGGAGTCATTAACTAAAGTATCTGCTTGGAGTACTTGCCCTAGTTCTGTAATGCATTGGATTTTATCTGACAAATTAGTTGTCATGAAGAGTTTTATTATGATGGGTAGTATCTTCATTATAAGTTGAGTTAATTCTGATGAGAATGAGACCTGAGATGATTTGCTAGAAGGTTGATGAAGATTGATTGATGAGTTTTGGGTTTTATCAGCACAAGAATTAGGTTGATAAGAAGGGATAGTAGATTGGGATAAGTGATCAAATGAATTAATAGAGTTTACCTGTGAAGGTGTTTGATTACTGTTTATGTTGCGGGTTGAGTGCTGGGGTTGGGCTGGCGTTATCCAAGATGAGAGGGATTCAGCAGGTGATGGATGAGGAGGCAAAGAAGAACTTCCTTCGTGCTCCCTTGTAAGTTGAGTGAGAGATGGGAATGCACTGGTAGATGTGATGTCATAGGTATGGTGGCTTTGGTTGTTTCCCTTTGGAGATTGGTTACAAGGAGACTTATTTTGGAGATGGGTTTGGGAGTTCTGCTTGCCTATAGAAGCATTAGGTTGAGTTGCTTTGGAGTTTGCAGAAAGTTCCGCTCTTGCTTTCTCTCTGGCTTCTGCAAAAGTGAGACCCTCGTCGGCAGTAAGGCGGCAGGCGTGTTTTTCAGAAATGTAGGCCATGCAGTCCCGTGATGTTGCAGGATGATTGCCTTTGCAGTTGATGCAAACTGGAGGAGATTCAGAGGATGGACAGGTTTCAGAAAGGTGCCCACTTACAGAACAATGGCTGCAGATGGGTAGTTTATGACTGCATCTGCTCCGAGTATGGCCATATCGGCAGCACTGGCTGCAGCGCAAGGGACTAGGATAATATTGGTCAAAATTGTAATAGACGTAGCCTATGCGGATTTTAGGGGGGAGGATGGGACTGAGGAAGGTAAGTACATACAAAGGAATATGTGCTTTCAAGGGGTCGGAGAGAAGTTTTCTAATTCCAACTACCTTGCTGGCCTTCAGAATTTCTAGGAGAAAGTCTAGAGACTCTTCTTTAAGCTCAGGAGCAAAGATTGTGCCATAGGTAAACTGGGTGCTCCAAGCAACAGAGACAATGACAGGGATGATTTCACTATCGAGTTTTAGTTCTTTAGTTGATATTAGTTTTTTCACCTGATTAAAATTTTTGGCTGTGATGAGCAGTGATCCAGAGCGCTGATGTTCAACAGATTCGATGGGATCACATATTAAATCCATAGCAAGCCCTATAACTACGGAATGGGTTCTTTTTTGCCAGTTGGATTCTGGTGTTGGTGCTGGTCATTATCACTTGTCTAGTTGTTTCAGGGATGTTTTCAATGTTCTCATCCGCGTTCAAGTCAATCCTTGCACTAGACTTAAAGGCTGTACAGGACTGGGCGGAGTGTTAACTTCACTCAATCTGTCACGTGCACTGTCGAGTAAATTAGTCTCAGGTAGGTATGAAGGAGTAGGGGGGATGCTCTCCGCATTCAGGCTGGTGCATGAGTCCGAAATTATCCCACTTAAGTCAGAGTCACAGTCAGAAACGGGCGGGTTACTGATGTTTGGTGGCTTTTTAGGGCGCACAGCACTTGTTGGAGGAGAGACGTTTCTTCGTTTGATCCCCGAAGTTCTTGGAGCTGGTTTAGCTTTTTTCTCACACAACTTATCAGGCGGTTTTCTAGGAGGCAAGTTTGCCGCACACTCGCGATTAGGCTTAGTCATGGCCGAAAAAAGAGGAACACAAACACGAGAGATGTGTGTCACTCGAAAGCCGGCTCGGAACTCACTACAAAATTGAATGTTATCTCGTACTAAGAAACCCGGCTTTCCTCTACTCCGTTTTAAAATCTGATGGCATTACTGGAGCCGGATTTTCCAACAATCGTACGTTGTGGTATCCGTACCTCTGGCATTATTACTTCTAACTAGACTTGGATAAGCTACTTGTTGTAGCCCGAAGTAGTGAACTGATAGTACCAAGGAAGTTTAATGGAATGGAGGCGGCATCGCTATCTTTTGCCAGTCAAGCGAGTGAAGCCACTTTTGCCGTCCCAAGCCCCGCCCACCCGGCATTTGGCCCCAGTGTTGAGGTGGTGTTGCAGTGGAGGGGTAGCACCACCTTCAACATCAAGAACTGAACACCGTTTGCAATTCATGAAATTTTTTTACGTAGACGTGAAAACTTATGTCTGAATCTTTTTTGAAAGTAACTGCACATGTGTATAATGCATGAGCTCGGCATATAGGGAAAGTAGTCCTTGAACGCAGCATGATAAGCTGCACCCTTGCACGCCGAGTGCCACTTGCGAAATGAGCCCCATCTCCGTGTCTGGGGCCGTCTGCCTACAGCTACTGAAAATTGGCTTCACTTTAGAGCGATGATGCCGGTTCCATGCATCCAACTTCCTTGAATAGTACAATGTGCTTGTCATAGCCGTGTGATTTAAGGACTTGCCCTTCCGTGAAGGCATCGAGGGTTCGAATCCCAGCTCGGGTGGCGATTTTCCCCGTTAGGTATACGGGAAAAATTCAAAGCACAATACCCCACTCTGCCCAGGTGTCTGAAATGGGTACCGGTTTTGACCGGGCGAAAGCGTCATGTCGTCCTGGTGTTAGTTATAACGCATTTGAAAAACCAATGTACAAGCCTACAAGGTGATATGTATCATGATTGAATTGGAAATAAAGCATCCTCAGATACCGATGTTTGTTTGTTTAGTACATCACTATGGTTTCTTGGTGGTGAAGAGTCCCGGCCTCATTTGTAAAATGGCTCAGAGTCTTACACCTCGCAATCTCGTAGTAAAAGTCAATCGTTTTTTCGTGCCAAGAAAAGAAAAACATGCCATTATTCTTCACTAAGCCCTGATGTACAAATTGAGTACTGGTTCAACCATGAACAACCGTCATTGCATCATAGTGTTAATAATAATAAATATCAATCAATTACATTTGATCTATATTGTATGTACCACTGATCCATAATTAGCCTTGTTTTTCAACAACCTTTTCATGTTTCTGACTCCGGTGAACTCTTGTGCCAGTATTATTAGCATAGGAAACATCATGAATTAAAATATTTTATCTTCTCCAAGATTGTTAATTGGCATACTAGTTGATTAGTAGGAGTAAAGAGATGGTCCCGAATGTCGATCTTTTGGCCTTGAGCGCAAAATTATTTAAATCCATTCATTTTACTTTTAACATCAATTCCTGATATCGTAATACCTAAGCTCGTATTTCAATGTACGTGCGCACTGATATAAGTGTTTTTAACAATGCATCAGAATAATATTTATTCTTTCAACTTGTACTTACATGTATTGTTACACTAGGCTTCGCAACAGAGGGAATGCATTTTTTAATGCTTTTCTCTCAGTCATTTGTTTCGAGTATTGACATGTGTTCTATGATACCCATGTGTGTATATAAACTTTGAATTCTTACGTTAAGAGATTTTAAAAACCATTGATGTATTATGTATCATTTTCATTGGACATTACCTATTTTTCTTTCTTGCTATCTCGTTGGGCAATTTCATATTTCTGCTGCTCGTGAGTATATTATGACTGCATTATTTAGGTTGTCAATTTAGGGAACTACTGCAATTATGCAGTCACAAAGTGGCGAATCGATACACCGTGTGCGTGTGAATAGCTTGAGGTGTGGTGGTAGTAACGAGAGGTTGAGTCACTGCAATACTTATTGATTACGAGAAAGTTAACTATACTCCTCATAGAATGGGGTAGGAATATCATATGAGGGACGGTGTGCCACAGCGGCTATTGGTTCAGAAATTTATCATTATATCTTTAATATATCAGGATAAAGTGTTGAGAAATATTTTATTTCACATTTTGGTAAATAAGCGCTTCGTTTCAATCGCCTAGTAAACGTATTTTATGCTATGGGTCACTTGTCCATCCACCATTTACCGAGGTAAAGTTTATTCTGTTGGAGAGTAGTCAGTAACAAAAGGAAAAGAGGTGTCAAAGTTACCAAGTTTGTCATCATATCTTAAAATTTTTTAGTGGAAAAATCAGCCAGCACTGTCTAAAATTCATCAACCATATTACATTTACAAAAATTCAACTCCCTCTACCGAAAAACAGGGGTGATCGTTCAAATCGCGCTAAATGGGTATGGTATGTGCTAAATTGGTATATGCTTGCCATAGCAGTGTGGCTAGAGGATCTGCCGCCGTGCGGCAGATCCGGGTTCGAGCCCCGGCGCTGGTGGCGATTTTCTCTGTTGGGTATAGGAGAAAAATTCCAAGCACAATACCTCACTCTACCCAGGTATCTGAAATGGGTACCGGTCTTGACCGGGGGAAAGCGTCAAGGCGTCCTGGTGTTAGTTATAAGGCATTTGAAAATCCAATGTACAAGGTGATATGTATCAGGCTTGTTTGGAAATAAAGCATCCGTAGATGCCTTCATTATTATTATTAGTAATAAAAAATGGATTTTTTGAACTCAGAAAACAACTTTAAAACACAGTAGAAACACTACGAACGAAATAATTTTCATGTTTAACTGAGATTTTTATGAAGAACACTTTTGGAATTTCCACGCGTCAGAACAATATTTAAGTTACAAATCCCTCACTCCGAGAGATAGACTTTTGTGGAAATAAGAGAAAAGCGTAAGAAATGCATTTGAAAACTCGAGAACTAAAGAATTAAATAAGTTATCTTGCTCTCCAATTAATGAGCTCCTTGTTCTGTATTTGCAATAATAGGTCAATTTGCTATCTTAGATACGCCTAAAATAGTTAACCAACTAAGGATCTTTATGTTAAGATATTTTAAAAACCATCGATGGTTTTGTCATCCATGTTAGAAGCATTGCGTTTTTTTATTTTTTTTTTCATACGGCCGAGGATTATACTAGATAAGCGAAAATAGAGAGAGATATATATAAGGGGATGGATATCAAATTGTTAAGATATTACGAAACTTAAGATACCAATCGTAAAATATGGGGCGAAGTAAGGGACTATGCGTAAGTTACCTGGTTCTCCTACAGACAAAAACACATAACAAGTGTAAGCTACAATGCAGGAGTGATGGTTTCCAAGCTCAGGGTTTATCTTTTTCAATAGCCAGCTATAGCTATGATAATATAAATCTTACTTAGACCCGAATATTGCTAGTGTTACATAACAGACGTACGCTACAGTGAAATGATAATAAAATTTATATTTAGACCTGAAATAGCTAGTGTTACATAACAAATGCACGCTGCAATGAAATAATAATAAAAATCTCACCTAGACCTAAAATTTTTGGTGTTAGCAGATGAAAGAAGTTAGGATTAAGTATTTTTTTTTTGGTCCCATCAAAATATTCTCATTTTTCATAATCTATTCAACACATCGAACACACCTGTCATGTATTCCATCTTCGTTTATTAATCAATATATATTATTATGTTTAAGTAATGTGTTGTTTTTCTGCGTGAATTGCTACACATTATTTTAAAACATTTTCCCGTAAGCCCTTCTTTTCTAAGCTTCACATTTTCGCATAGCTTCTTTCAGAAGTTCAATGACGGTCGAGCGTTGAGAATTTTCATAACCTTGGCCGACGTACGATTGTATTATAGAACAATTTACTTTTTGTGCTCGGCATGCTCATGCGAGGCTTTGTTCTAAAATGTGATATGAAAAACTATTGCTCCACAAATCAATGGGAAAGCTTTATCTGTTGAAAAATTTTCCATTTTGTGTATGATTTCTCTTGAAAACCTTCGCTCGATCTGCTGGGTATTGTCTACGGGAACTAAGTTTTCATGCCTCGATAAAATTCAAGAGATTGATTGCCTCGCTTGGCTTTTGGACATTGATGTGAAATGAAGTTGAAGTGAATAAAGTTGAACTGAATAAAGCTGAACTGAATAAAGTTGAAATGAATAAAGTTGAACTGAATAAAGTTGAGCTGAATAAAGTTGAGCTGAATATATTTGGACTGAATAAAGTTGAACCGAATAAAGTTGAACTGAATAATGTTGAACTGAATGAATTTTAACCGAATAAAGTTGAACTGAATAAATCTGAACTGAATAAAGTGAACTGAATAAAGCTGAACTGAATAAAGTGATCTGAATAAGTCAGTTTGTTGGATCCCCTTGCACAGAAATTTTAAGGAATCTGACAAGCTTCTTCCTGGGTTTTTATTTCTGTATTTAGAGCATTTTTAATTCCTTACCCCATTCAGTCTACCCTTGAACTTTAATCTTAGAATAAGTTCAATTTTTGACGTCCAAGAGTAAAATCTTTCCAATCTTAAAAAAAGCGAACTGGAGAGGAAACATTTCAGCAAACACTGAGCGAAGGCATATGACTCACGGATTAAAAGTATGTATTTAGCCTGTTCTCCTAGGCATTATTAATCAATAATTACAGTATGTATAAGCTTTAAGCTCTCGTGCCTAAAGGGAAATGTCCAAGAGAATAGATTTTTAATTGGTTTCTCCCAATATTCCCCTGATCTGGCTACTGTCTACTTATGGCGCATTTATAAATTTAGGATTTTATATTAAAAGATATTTGAAATTAAACTGATTGTGATATTTTTATGTAATGGCTGTTGAGGAATAAAATTTTTTTTTTTCAATTTTAGTCCAAAATCTTCCAGGAAAAAATCTACGGTTTTTACTACAAATATTTAAGTATCTCTGCGTCCCGAAGTTTAGACATCTAAACTTGCATTCTTAGGGTGTAGAACTACTCATTCATGAAATATTCGATATATGATGTAAAACTCACTCATCATTAAGGAAGAAAAGACTGAGATTGAGTCCCTTGGTTAATTTCAGTCACTTAATGTCTTCGCTAACATAAAAAATTACAAGTTTAACTATAAAATTAGAACACAAAAAAATATAATTCAGCTTTAAAACTCAAAATTTAGTGTCAAAATTCAAAAAAGAAGCACCAAAGTTCAAAATTAATGAGCTTGTAAGCACTGAATGGCAAGCAAGGAAAATTTCCAAGGAGCACAGAAGATAAATTCAACGTTTTTGAAGCCTTTGAGCTACAGAGCATATATTATCCTCACCCATACATAAAAAATCGAGTCTCCATCCCCATCGTTCTCGCCAGGGAAGCACGCAAGAGTTTGAAGTATCGGCTGATTTTCTGCGGACAGATTTTTATATGCTTCATGAATCACTTTCTGTCGCTAGTCTGCTTCCTAAAAAGATTGCTCCCATGGCAGAGTTATGGGCGCTTTTGGGCCGATGTTTGGTGGTGCTTGGGACTCACACTAGCAGCACGTGATGGCGGTAGTGATAAAATAACAGGAATGTAGTACTTGACTTTGCCGGATGGAATGCGGAAAGGACATTGATGTGGGAGGAAAACAAACATTCATGTGGGATAAAAACAAACTTACGCGTGGGAGAAAAAACAAGTTTCATGTGGGAGAAAAGCAAACTTTTATGTGGGAGACAAACAAACTTTTATGTGGGATAAAAACAAACTTTCACGTGGGAGAAAAGCAAATTTTCACGTGGGAGAAAAACAAACTTTCACGTGTGAGAAAAGCAAATTTTCACGTGGGAGAAAAACAAACTTTCACGTGGGAGAAAAACAAACTTTCACGTGTGAGAAAAGCAAATTTTCACGTGGGAGAAAAACAAACTTTCACGTGGGAGAAAAACAAACTTTCACGTTGGAGAAAAACAAACTTTCACGTGGGAGAAAAACAAACTTTCACGTGGGAGAAAAGCAAATTTTCACGTGGGAGAAAAACAAACTTTCACGTGGGAGAAAAACAAACTTTCACGTGTGAGAAAAACAAATTTTCACGTGGGAGAAAAACAAACTTTCACGTGGGAGAAAAACAAACTTTCATGTGGGAGAAAGGCAAACTTTCACGTGGGAGAAAAACAAACTTTCACGTTGGAGAGAAACAAACTTTCACGTGGGAGAAAAACAAACTTTTATGTGGGAGAAAAACAAACTTTCACGTTGGAGAGAAACAAACTTTCACGTGGGAGAAAAACAAACTTTCACGTGGGAGAAAAACAAACTTTCACGTGTGAGAAAAACAAATTTTCACGTGGGAGAAAAACAAACTTTCACGTGGGAGAAAAACAAACTTTCATGTGGGAGAAAGGCAAACTTTCACGTGGGAGAAAAACAAACTTTTATGTGGGAGAAAAACAAACTTTCACGTTGGAGAGAAACAAACTTTCACGTGGGAGAAAACAAACTTTCGCGTGGGAGAAAACAAACTTTCGCGTGGGAGAAAAACACGAGTGCAATGCCAGTTTATGTTGGATGGAACCGGGCAAGATTATTCATGTGGGAGAAAAACAGGAATGCAGTGTTTGTCTTTGCCGGACAGAATGAGGAAGAAATACAGATGTGGGAGATTTCTGGATGCAAAACAAGAAGGCCAAGGACAAAAAATTGAAGGAGATGTTGGATTGTTTTAAGAGTGAAATATATTTGGAATTTTTTCTGTTAGAACTACTCATTATTAAGAGTAGAATGTCTTTTGTCGCTATATAAATATACTCTGAGAGAACATTCACGAATGTAGAATTAAATATTTAACATCACATTATAAGAAGCAATCCAACTCTTTTTATAACCATACTACATTTGGTAATAACTTATACTCGTCAGAAAGCTTCGCTTATAATCGTCAGAAAGCTTCGCAAAAATATGCGCCGGCCACCATTGTCATGAGTACACGAGGGAGACAACTCTACGGTGTTTACACCGAAGATTTCAGTATCTAATATTTTCTATTCTTGTTCACTGATCCCGAGTAAACACGTATCGGAAGTTTAATTTCTGAAATAATATAATAATATAATGTTTTGAAACGTTTTCTTTGATAAATAATAAAAATGTACATTTTTACATTGATTCTCGTTTATCATACATGTATCTCATAGACAGCTTCTACAATACAGCAAAAAAACTTTGTTTATGAAATGAGTGATTTTTTCTGATACGACCGTAGTGGTTTCTGTAACATGAAGGGCTTCTAGCAGGAAAAATACCAAATTATCCAATCGTGTTACGCGCAACACTGGTGAAGCGTGTGTTGCGCGTAGCATTGGAACGCATGTGTTACGTGTAGCATTAATGATTGGCCTCTAAAATTCTGTAGACATAGAATTAAAATGCAAATCCAATTCTTTTTCAATCACTTCTCTCGTTGCTATTTTAATAAATGGCATCTGAATTCTGATTACCATCCATATATCCGGTGGAAGTGACAGTACACAAAACTATGTTCATAACCACCGTCAAGCTATATAACTTACTATTTTAAATTACTATTTATGTAATGCTAAATGAAACTCCTAACAGCGTTCAATCAGTGCATATATTTTTGCAGTGTTGTAGAAAATTTAAACTTTAAGTAGAATTATTTCTCACAGAAAAAACGATTTCAATTTACGTAATGGATTACAAATATTATAAACAACCCACGCTAAATATACTGTCGACCAAAGAATATTCTCTACCTATGAACAAACAATATTTTTCACTGTTGAAAAAATATTATTATTTACTGACGAAAGAAGAACATTATTTACTGTCGAAAAAAATATTATTATTCACTGGTTAAAAAAGAATATTAATTACTGATGACCAAAATATGTCATAAATTGCTGATCGAAGAATATTCTTTACCTCCTAACTAAGTTATTTGAGCGAATGAATTAAGTAATTTTCCGCATAATTAATTAGGTTTTAAAATACGTAATTAGACGACCTAATTGAACAGCTAATTAAGTATTCATGAAATTAAGTATTCATGAAATTAAGTACTCATGAAATTAAGTACTCATGAAATTAAGTATTCATGAAATTAAGTATTCATGAAATTAAGTATTCATGAAATTAAGTATTCATGAAATTAAGTGTTTATGAAATTAAGTATTCATGAAATTAAGTATTCATGAAATTAAGTACTCACGAAATTAAGTGTTCATGAAATTAAGTATTCATGAAATTAAGTATTTATGAAATTAAGTATTCATGAAATTAAGTATTCATGAAATTAAGTATTCATGAAATTAAGTATTCATGAAATTAAGTATTCATGAAATTAAGTATTTATGAAATTAAGTATTCATGAAATTAAGTATTCATGAAATGGAGTATTCATGCATTCAAATTTAGTTATTTATTGAGTATTCAAATCAAGTAATTGACTATGTAAGCAAATTAGGCATTTAAACGATCAAATTCAGTTGCATCCTGGATTCTCAAATGAAATAATTAATTACCTAATATAATCATGATAATGGCCTCATAGTGAGATGCCAACGACTCATTTTCCTCACTACGCCGCCATGAAGAAAAATCCCTTCAATAGGTCCTAAGTTGGAAGAAAAATACATTTCTTCGAGCTAAAGTTGTTCTTCAATGGCATGCCATTTAAAAATTGCAGCGCTGCATAATTTTCTAGCTTTTTTGACGAGCGAACAATTTTTAGTTTCAGGAAAGTGTTAGTGTCCAAGTGATGGTCGCTGAGGCACCTTTGATTTTGGTGCGAAAGTGTTTGTCTCCGAATATTGGTTATTTATACTGTACTCAGTTTTTGAGTTTGGAAGTTTGTATATGGGATTTTTAAAATCAAAATTGATATTGAGCTGTTCAGAGCTTAGAAGTTTGCGTATAGAATTTTACAATTTAGATTTTTAAATGAAAAAGTTATAAATTTGGATCATAAAATTAAGAGTTCAATATTTCGAGGAACACGTATAGAACTAGGCAATTTAGACGCGTACACCTACGCAGTATGCATTCATAAGCACACATCCATACGAGTACACTTGGCAACGTACACGTAAAACCGCTCATGACTTTAGGATTTTAAAGTATTAATATATTTTTAAATGAAAACTCACCCTTAACAATACTAGCAGTTCATACCCGTTGTAAATAGAATATGGACAGCAATTTTTTCATTTTTATTTTTCTATGACATACTTTCGCATTCGTGATATCTTTTAAAGACTGTCATTACCAGTTATTTTTTTTTCTTTTTGATTTCAGGTGCCATGATTTTTTTTTGGAACTAATGATGGAGCTGAACTCCGAAACGTTTTCCCATTTAGGAAGATTAACATCCACGTAATTTTCTTTGTTTTCAAGTTGCTCACAAAACACCAGTACAACTACACAGGCAATTCCAGGGCCTGTAATTGCGATGCACGCGGCTCTCGAGACAGCTCCCTTCTAAATTCATCACTCCAGAGGCCCCTTAAGGCGGGAAGAGCCCGGCCATTTTTCCCCAGTTTCCCCGTTTTACCCCAGTTTCCCCGTTTTACCCCAGTTTCCCCGTTTTACCCCAGTTTCCCCGTTTTACCCCAGTTAATCGTTCGCTTGGAAAATGGAGCCCGAGAAGTCCAAGCGACCGGGAAATTCCTCGAAAATAAATGGAAAGTTCTGCAACGTGAAATTAGTTCCTTCAAGGTTATTATGGCGTGACCTATTTTTTTTTTGAGGAAGTTGTTAGGGAATGAGCTATGGTCTTTGTGTTTCAGCTGAAAAGGTTATTATGGTGAAGCTTATTATCTTGGTGTTTCTTATTAAATTCTCATTCTACATAGCTTTGAGATTACGTGCGTAAATATATTTACATTACGAACTACAGTTTCCGTGTCCAACTATTTTGCCAAAACGTCAATAATTATAGCCGCTCAGGTAAAGTCTCTGAAGAGGTATATATATATATATATATGTATACATATATATACATATATATATATACATATATATATACATATATATATATGGATAAGAAGAATATCCAATGGAAAATTATGGTGCAATTTTTTTGTTTCTCGCAAGGATGTCTTTGTTTTTTTTTAAATTTGGTCTCCAATCCACAGTAATTTCATAATATTTTTACCTTTTTATTTACTGTCGCAAATAGCAGAGTCATTTCTGTTTTCTTGTTCTTCTTCACAGTTTTTGTTTGTTATATCTACAGTCACTATTTTAATCAGAGTTACTTTTGACTTGCTCTCCACTCATGAAAAGCTTCTGTTATATGTTAAAATATGCATCGTTATAATGTGACACTTATGTTGTGAGTAAGAGTTCCAGAGGCCTAGGTTTACGAGTCCCGGAAGATCTGTGTTGTAGGCCTCGCATGGCAGGCTCACGGGATGTCCTTATCGTGTTTGGGTTCGGATGGGTCGGAAGCGTCCCGACCGCAGGCGCCGGATGATATGGCGGCGGAAGTCTTTGTTGCGCACTCGACTTAAGAGCAAGCTGTGTGAACTACGGTGACCAGTAGATGGATAAGTGTCTTACTGAGAGTCTCATTCTTTTCCTTTGGGTAGTCTAAAGCTACCGATACTGTAGTTTACAGCTACAGTTAAATTAACCTCATGTAGTGCTGAAAGTAACGACACAACAGTTTCAAATCTGCTTTTCTTTCAGGACCGTCCTCTGTACCTCGACGCACATCTTGACACATCTCTATACCTTGACGCACATCTTGACACACCTCTGTACCTTGACGCACATCTTGACACACCTCTGTACCTTGACGCACATCTTGACACACCTCTGTACCTTGACGCAAATCTTGACGCATATCTTGACGCACCTCTGTACCGTGACGCATATCTTGACGCACCTCTGTACTTTGACGCATATCTTGACGCACCTCTGTACCGTGACGTACTGGTACCACTATTGTTACTTTGAGTGACCCTGAGCAAAAAAACTCTCAGTGTTCTTTGGAGTTATGTTGATCTTGTTGTTCATGCTTCTGTGTATTATTGTTACTACCTTGTCCTGTTGCGCACGTAATGCAGGTTGGAGAGATGCACCGCTAGGCAGAATAGGAAAGGCGAGCTGAAAGTGTCTTCAAAGCTGGACACTTTAACTGTGGCGTGTGCCACCGGTGGTACTCGGAGGCAATTTTCATAATGCTACTGACCGACCAAAAGTCACAAACTCAGTTTTCATGAATATTTAATCAAGCGTAATGAAGGCACGGTCGGGTTCATGTTTGCTATTTTCAAAATCACGTAATACCATTGATTCTAAATTCGAGATGAATATTAAAAACTTTTGTTTAACTCATCTCGGTCAACACGTTAAAATGCCTTCCATGCTTAAAATGTGATCTATGAGTTTTTTCAGTCTCGAAACTAAAAACTTGAGAACCTGTGCAATTGCAGGAAACGTGGGATAATAAATAATTTCCAAGCTATCTGGGAAAAAAGTTTTTAAATTTAATGGATTTCTATTGAAGGCTCATGTTTCAAATAAAGATGAAAGTTTAATTTGCGATTTGGCGCAAGGTTATGAATCCTAGTCATTATTTTCTCCCTAAATTTATTTATCAAAAATCTGTCGAATTTTCGACAATTGTAGAACCTTCAAAATTCAGAGCTTAAAGTGTTAAAAACCTTCTAGTTACATTCATAATTTTCAAGCGCAATCTTAACATTAAACTTCTGCTTACCGGACGTGACCTCTAGCGGATGGGGATTCCGTCCGGCAGACTCTCCACTTCTCCTGCTCCATGAGCGCTTGTGTTCTAGCGCGTGCTCTGGTAATGTGCGGGCTCATCGGTCGTGGTGACGGCTTTCTCTGCGAAGCGGCCGTGGTTCGTGGCCAAGCTTTGCTTGGTTACCTGGTGGTATCTTGGTGCTCAGCTACTGTTCCTGTTGACAAACAGTCTTGCGAATCGGGCCATTCTATTCTTCCTGAGATTCATCTTTTCTATGTTTTCAGTTACGTAGTAGGATTTCTTTCTGGTTTGTTTAGTTGTGTTCTTAACACCCATTTTCCTCCAAATTGCGCTCCACGGTAATTTTACGACTCAACTTTAACCCTTAAATTGAACTTACTCAAATTTACGTACGTTTTTAAGGTAGTCACTCGTCTGAAAGGGGAGGTTCTATTAACGCTCCAGAGAGTGCTCTACCAGTTAAATTTCATCTTCTTTCCAAAGCATCAAAGTCTCAACCTATCCTTAACTATTCTGCGTGGAGCGTGAATTACTCTACTATATTTCACTTTAAATGTCTATTTCTTGCCTGAACGATTGCAATCACTGAAGAATACCAGTTTTTAGGTGAGCCGTTAGACTTAACTTATCTATTTTTTGTGCGACAAGATATCTCGGAATAATTAGTTCACCTTTTGTTACTGAACGCAACCTTAGCGTACGGTTCTTTGCACAGTATTGCCAAGGTCGTTCCTGGGGATTACTGCGCCTGTTTTCCGAGAGTTCTTTTCTGTTCGTCAATCTGCTTCAGGCTCCGGCACTTCCTTAGGGTGCGTACGTTAGTTTCATCGATTCACTTTCTACTATTTTCGTATCTATTGCCAATTCTTGATGTTTTCTTTTTCTATGATAGTTTTTTTCCAAAACTCAATCTTTTAATTTTCAGGAAGCTCTGCTTTGGCTGAGTTCGGCCGCACCTTTGGGGGCTGTTCTACGCTTGTGGCTGCGCTCGTGCGGGGTCCGGTCTGCTGTGGACCATGCTCGTTTTCTTGATATGAGTGCCCTGAAGTGCTCTGGAGCAACTGGGGAGTTGGAGGTCTCTCGTCTCTCTGGCTCAAATTAATTTTCCATGCCACAGTTACAATAATGTTTTAATCTAGTACCAAAAACTAGATTACCTCGCAAGTTAGTCACAGCAGTCTTGTGGTTGACTCTGCGTTCGCACTGCGGAGAGCCGATCAAATTTAAAAGTGGCAGCTGTCTAAGTTAAGGGTTATTTTCTTAGTTAAGGTTTTGAACTTTAGTGTTGCGACAGCCTCGACGGTGGAGTCGCCTTAGTTAGTTACCTTGTTGAAAGTTTGCCTCCCGTTGGAGGTCTCAACTGAACTAAACCTAAGTTTCTTAAGGTTATGCCTCCCGTTGGAGGTCTTCAACTGATTAAATAATTCAACTGAAATAAATATCTGCATAAGACTCCTTAATTTCCTTCCTTTTTCGTAAAAAGGTTAGAGAGTTAGTGCGGGCAAGATTCAGTTCTCCACTTTTCATTTCTTTTCTAGATCTGGAGGGGTTCAACAGGGGGAGGATGTTTGGAAATACCCTACACATTTTAAAATGAGAATAAAATTAAAAGTGAATTCGTTCTTTCCAATCCAGGACTATCAACCAAAGACAAAGAAGGGATAGAGTAGAAAAGACATGTGAACTGAAAGCAACAAAGGGGGTCCCTATCCCCCTTCTAACCCCCCCCCCTAGCACACAGGAGGGGGGGGGGGCACGCATGCGGGCACCCTGATCACGTGACCCTAGGGGGAAATTTTTGGACCAGAACTGATTTGAGATTTTTCTGTTGGTGCCATCTGCTGACGGTGTTTGTGTCATCTGCTGACGGTGCTTGTGCCATCTGCTGACGGTGTTTGTGCCATCTGCTGACGGTGTTTGTGCCATCTGCTGACGGTGTTTGTGCCACCTACTGACGATGTTTGTGTCACCTGCTGACGGCGTTTGTGCCATCTGCTGACGGTGTTTGTGCCATCTGCTGACGGTGTTTGTGCCATCTGCTGACGGTGTTTGTGCCGTCTGCTGACAGTGTTTGTGCCATCTGCTGACAGTGTTTGTGCCATCTGCCGACGGTGTTTGTGCCACCTGCTGACGTGGATACAAACATAGAGGGGCTAGCCTCAGATTGCAAAGGTCGGATTTAACTTACTTTACTTATTTTAATTGAAAATTTAGTAGATTTTTTTAAAGTTATTTCGAGCTAACGAGCTGACTAACTCATTAATCTAGAGATTTTCCCATAAACCTAGACACTCCTGAGTAATCTAGAGGCCCCCCCAGTAAACCTGAGACTCCCCCATAGAGCTAGAGATTTCCCCACAAATCTAGAC
The DNA here is from genome assembly GCA_030386875.1 of Morinoia aosen. NCBI lineage: Eukaryota > Metazoa > Arthropoda > Malacostraca > Amphipoda > Talitridae > Morinoia > Morinoia aosen. Next base: position 50,909,742 of record CM059572.1, on the reverse strand, counting down.
ACTCCTCACTAATCCAGAGACTCCCCCATTAACCCAGAGGCTTTCCCAGTAATCTAGAGACTTCGCCATAAATCCCATAAATCCAGAGATTCCCCCATTAATCCAAAGGCTCCTCCTATAATCCTGAGACTAACCCAGTTATTTAGAGGCAATCCCAGTAATTTCGGGACTCCCTAATAAATCTGGACTCCCTCATAAATCTAGAGACTCCTCCATCAGTCCTGATACTCCTCCATAAATCTAGAGACTCCCCCTCAAATCTAGAAACTCCTTCAGTAATCTAGAGACCCATATGTAAATCTAGAGGTACACCCATAAATCTAGAGACTCCCCCATTAATCCTGATACTCCCCATAAATCTAGAGACTCCCCCATTAATCTAGCGAAGCGACCATCAATCTAGGGAGCGTGAAAGAAACACCGCAATTTAGAGCGCCCTGTCAAAAGCTCGGAATTGATTATTTTCGGAGCTGGCGACTCAATCTTCTGCTGACATTCCTTTTGAGGGATGGAACCTGGGAGTGATTGTTGGAGTGCGTCGTGATGCTGTGACGCTTGGAATGGGAATGGTGGGAATGTAGCTGTGTGAGCGTGTGTTTTTCTGTAGGAAGGGATGGTAGGAATGTCACTGTTTTCTGGAATGGGAATGGTGGGAAATTCGTGGTTTGACCGTATTTTTTTCTGGAAGGGGAAAGGTGAGAACGCTACTGAGTGATCGCATTTTTTAGTCCTTTCAGTGTATGTGACAGTTAAAAACATCCGCGTTTTTGGTGACAGTTGTGGATGACTCTCATTGTTGTGGATGAGACAGTTGTGGATGACTCTCATTGTTGTGGATGAGACAGTTGTGGATGACTCTCATTGTTGTGGATGAGACAGTTGTGGATGAATCTCAGTGTTGTGGATGAGACAGTTGTGGATGACTCTCAGTGTTGTGGATGAGACAATTGTGGATGACTCAGTGTTGTGGATGAGACAGTTGTGGATGACTCTCATTGTTGTGGATGAGACAGTTGTGGATGACTCTCATTGTTGTGGATGAGACAGTTGTGGATGACTCTCATTGTTGTGGATGAGACAGTTGTGGATGAATCTCAGTGTTGTGGATGAGACAGTTGTGGATGACTCTCAGTGTTGTGGATGAGACAATTGTGGATGACTCAGTGTTGTGGATGAGACAGTTGTGGATGACTCTCAGTGTTGTGGATGAGACAGTTGTGGATGACTCTCAGTGTTGTGGATGAGACAGTTGTGGATGACTCTCAGTGTTGTGGATGAGACAGTTGTGGATGACTCTCAGTGTTGTGGATGAGACAGTTGTGGATGACTCTCAGTGCTGTGGATGAGACAGTTGTGGATGACTCTCAGTGTTGTGGATGAGACAGTTGTGGATGACTCAGTGTTGTGGATGAGACAGTTGTGGATGACTCTCAGTGTTGTGGATGAGACAATTGGAGGGCAAATATGCAGAGCGTGCTAACCCACAAATCAGAGGTCAAAACTGGAGAGTAGATTAAGTGATAATTTCACCTCATAGCGGCGTAGATGTCTTTCAGGCAGAGTGGCCTAGTTCCTAGTTCAGTTCCTAGTTAGTAACTTGGCTAGGAAAAGCCAGTTTGGCAACCCTGCGATGAACACCTCGCCTCTAACGTGAGTGTCCTAAAACTCTGTGTTTTGTAGGTTAGGACACTGTGCATATTTGCCCTCCAATTGTTGCTATGAGTTTATAGTGAGCATCACGGACGAATGATGTATTCATTTATTATATCATTTCAGTATTCAGTGCATTATTGGCTTCAGAAGTCATCCATTTCTTAGATTTAATTTTTAATTACATACTTCAGTGTTTTCTCCCGTTATTCTGGTGTTATTTTCTATGATTTATACCATTTTCATACCATTTGTTTGTGCCACTGGTTTATATCATTTTTATGTCATTTATTGTACCAATGATGTAAGTAACTTAACTAAACTATTTATTTACAACATATATTTTTGTTATTTATTTATTCCATTTATTCAAATTATTAATTTGTACTATTTACACCATTTATGTATACTACTGTAGCATCGGTCAGATGTCATCTCATTTTTCTTAGAATTTCTTTTATTTTTTCATGTTTTAATTGCGTAGTTAAATTGTTGGGTATGCATTCTTCAAGTTTTATATTATTTCTTTTGCAGTTTCTTCTATAATTTCATTAGCTATTTCTTCCCCAATTTCTTTTATTTTTTCTTAATTTCGTCAATTTTTTCTTTCGTCATTCATTCCATTATTTCTCCAGATTTTTCTTCTGTTATTTTTAATTAAACTTTTATTGTTTGTCCGTTATTTATTCTGATACATCCATAGAAGATTGAAAAAAATAATTCTTAATACTGAACATATAAGCAAAATTTTGGCCTTCGCTGTCCAAAAAAAATAAACAAGAAATTCAAGGAAAGGAAGGTACGTTTTCAGACAAAATATCCTAGATTGTTTTTTCCTCACACAAATTCCCAAGGATTAGCATTTATCGGCTCAAATTTCGCCTCGATGAAAATTTTCCGCAGAAAAACCTAGAAACTTAAACTTTGCCTGGAGGAAGATATTCCCCAGAAGAACCACGAAACTTAAACTTTGCCTGGAGGAAGATATTTCCCCAGAAAAACCCAGAAACTTAAATTTGCCTCAATGAAGATATTCCCCAGAAAAACCCAGAAACTTAAACTTTGCCTCGAGGAAGATATTTCCCCAGAAAAACCCGGAAACTTAAATTTTGCCTCGAGGAAGATAGTTCCCCAGAAAAACCCAGAAACTTAAACTTTGCCTGGAGGAAGATATTTCCCCAGAAAAACCCAGAAACTTAAATCTGCCTCAATGAAGATATTCCCCAGAAAAACCCAGAAACTTAAATCTGCTTCAATGAAGATATTCCCCAGAAAAACCCAGAAACTTAAATTTCGCCCATATGAAGAAATTTCCCCAGAAAAACCCAGAAGCCCAGAATTCCGTTTTTGCCACGGTCGGAACACGGACAGGAAGTCGACGAGCAACAAACGGACGTGGCGACGGTTAGTTAAGGTCAGCTGCAGCCGTCACAGGCTCCTCTGCTGTCGTAAATTTGTCAGTAGCAGACAAAAATTAGGAGGAACTTTCCAGATATTTTTTAGGCCTTCTTGAAATTTAGATGTTGGAGTCCTGAGTCAGTTCTTAAGTGTACTTTTATTAAACGATTCTGGGTTTGGAATAGCGATTTTTTTGTTTATATCCTGCCCCTATTTGTGTCTCCTAGCACCTATTTGTGTCTCCCAGCACCTATTTGTGTCTCCCAGCACCTATTTGTGTCTCCCAGCACCTATTTGTGTCTCCCAGCACCTATTTGTGTCTCCCAGCACCTATTTGTGTCTCCCAGCACCTATTTGTGTCTCCCAGCACCTATTTGTGTCTCCTAGCACCTATTTGTGTCTCCCAGCCCCTATGTGTGTCTCCCAGCACCTATTTGTGTCTCCCAGCACCTATTTGTGTCTCCCAGCACCTATTTGTGTCTCCCAGCACATATTTGTGTCTCCCAGCACCTATTTGTGTCTCCCAGCACCTATTTGTGTCTCCCAGCACCTATTTGTTTCTCCTAGCACCTATTTGTGTCTCCCAGCACCTATTTGTGTCTCCCAGCACATATTTGTGTCTCCCAGCACCTATTTGTGTCTCCCAGCACCTATTTGTGTCTCCCAGCACCTATTTGTGTCTCCCAGCACCTATTTGTGTCTCCCAACACCTATTTGTGTCTCCCAGCACCTATTTGTGTCTCCCAGCACCTATTTGTGTCTCCTAGTACCTATTTGTGTCTCCCAGCCCCTATTTGTGTCTCCCAGCACCTATTTGTGTCTCCCAGCACATATTTGTGTCTCCCAGCACCTATTTGTGTCTCCCAGCACCTATTTGTGTCTCCCAGCGCATAATTGTGTCTCCCAGCACATATTTGTGTCTCCCAGCGCATAATTGTGTCTCCCAGCACCTATTTGTGTCTCCCAGCGCATAATTGTGTCTCCCAGCACCTATTTGTGTCTCCTAGTACCTCTTTGTGTCTCCCAGCACCTATTTGTGTCTCCCAGTACCTATTTGTGTCTCCCAGCACATATTTGTGTCTCCCAGCACCTATTTGTGTCTCCCAGCACCTATTTGTGTCTCCCAGCACATAATTGTGTCTCCCAGCACCTATTTGTGTCTCCCAGCGCATAATTGTGTCTCCCAGCACCTATTTGTGTCTCCCAGCACATAATTGTGTCTCCCAGCACCTATTTGTGTCTCCCAGCGCATAATTTTGTCTCCCAGCACCTATTTGTGTCTCCCAGCACCTATTTGTGTCTCCCAGCACCTATTTGTGTCTCCCAGCACATATTTGTGTCTCCCAGCACCTATTTGTGTCTCCTAGCACCTATTTGTGTCTCCCAGCACATATTTGTGTCTCCCAGCACCTATTTGTGTCTCCCAGCACCTATTTGTGTCTCCCAGCACATAATTGTGTCTCCTAGCACCTATTTGTGTCTCCCAGCACATATTTGTGTCTCCCAGCACCTATTTGTGTCTCCCAGCACCTATTTGTGTCTCCTAGCACCTATTTGTGTCTCCCAGCACATATTTGTGTCTCCCAGCACCTATTTGTGTCTCCCAGCACATAATTGTGTCTCCCAGCACCTATTTGTGTCTCCCAGCGCATAATTTTGTCTCCCAGCACATATTTGTGTCTTCTAGCTCACATTTGTGTTTCCCAGCACATACTTATGATTCCCAAAACCTATTAATATATTTTTCACCTTTTTGATTCTTCATGCACCCACGCATTCACCCGTCACGAACCCACACCTACACACCAACACCCATACACACACACACACACACCTCAAATAGCATTCCTCTGCTTCACACACATCTGAAGTCTGAACAACACGCACACTACACGCCCAAACTACACGTCAACCCTGCTCACAGCCCTTTTCCCATGACACTGTACACAAAACACACGGAAAACACGTCACCATACACCACACTCTACACACCGAATGCTCCAAACCACGAACACCGGAATAGAGAAACACAACACACACCTCAACCTATCACAGGCACACACACCACCACATACGGATGCGTCAGCACACACCTACACTAACACTTCACATCTGCATCTACACACACCATCAACAGCACACACCATCAACAACACACACCACCAACAACACACACCATATGCAGGGTAGGGGAGCGAAGATGATGAAGAAAAGAATCCAATGGAAAAAGAGGATCCAACACCCTAGTAAGAAGAGGATCCAACACCAGAAGAGGATCCAACACCAGAAGAGGATCAAATACCAGAAGAGGACGCAACAATAGAATAGGATCCAACACCAGAAGAGGATCCAACACCAGAAGAGGATCCAACACCAGAATAGGATCCAACACCAGAAGAGGATCAAACACCAGAAGAGGATCCAACACCAGAAGAGGATCCAACACCAGAAGAGGATCAAATACCAGAAGAGGACGCAACAATAGAATAGGATCCAACACCAGAAGAGGATCCAACACCAGAAGAGGATCCAACACCAGAAGAGGATCCAACACCAGAAGAGGATCCAACACCAGAAGAGGATCCAACACCAGAAGAGGATCAAATACCAGAAGAGGACGCAACAATAGAATAGGATCCAACACCAGAATAGGATCCAACACCAGAAGAGGATCCAACACCAGAAGAGGATCCAACACCAGAAGAGGATCCAACACCAGAAGAGGATCCAACACCAGAAGAGGATCCAACACCAGAAGAGGATCCAACACCAGAAGAGGACCCAACACCAGAAGAGGATCCAACACAAGAAGAGGATCCAACACCAGAAGAGGATCCAACACCAGAAGAGGATCCAACACCAGAAGAAGATCCAACACCAGAAGAGGATCCAACACCAGAAGAGGACTCAACACCAGAAGAGGATCCAACACCAGAAGAGGATCCAACACCAGAAGAGGATCCAACACCAGAAGAGGATCCAACACCAGAAGAGGATCCAACACCAAAAGAGGACCCAACACCAGAAGAGGATCCAACACCAGAAGAGGATCCAACACCAGAAGAGGATCCAACACCAGAAGAGGATCCAACACCAGAAGAGGATCCAACACCAGAAGAGGATCCAACACCAGAAGAGGACTCAACACCAGAAGAGGATCCAACACCAGAAGAGGATCCAACACCAGAAGAGGATCCAACACCAGAAGAGGATCCAACACCAGAAGAGGATCCAACACCAGAAGAGGATCCAACACCAGAAGAGGATCCAACACCAGAAGAGGATCCAACACCAGAAGAGGATCCAACACCAGAAGAGGATCCAACACCAGAAGAGGATCCAACACCAGAAGAGGATCCAACACCAGAAGAGGATCCAACACCAGAAAAGGATCCAACACCAGAAGACGATCCAACACCCCAGGAAAGGACCAGATGCCGCAGGCAGCTCAGGCACATAAATGCATGAGCAACGAAGCGCGGATTCTTTTGCCAAAAATGTGGAGTTTTGCTTGGAGAAATGTGCGAATGTTGTGATCCAAAACGGGTGAACATGATTCTAAGTTCTTGACGTAAAATATGGTAGATATTTTTCAATGTTGCAACCTGCTGATAATTTGTTTTGACGCCTTTTCTTAATGTAGAAAAAATTATATATTTTTTATTTTTTCCCCTTCGTTTGTCCTTAGTGTTTTGAGCCAAACTTTGACGTGAAAGTTAAGAATACCAAAGGAAAATCTACCCAGTAGTGATCACGTCGTTGTTGACTTGATTTTGACCATATTTCTTTCATGTACACCCATTCCCTCTTCACGAATTTTCTCTATTTTACCATTACCTTCATCTCTCCTAATGTCATACGTTTCCTCCTCACACATTTTTTCCATTTCATCTTCACATATTTATTTATGGAATTCACCCTCACCCATTACGTGCATTCCATCCCCACCGATATCTCTTGTTCATCCATTTTCGCACATTTTATCATCGCCAATTTCCCTCGGCCTTTAATTGATTCATTCCAACTTCACCCATTTCGCCCATTTCATTTTCACTGGTATCCCTCATTTCCATGACCTAAGCCCATTTCTCCAATGTTTTCTTCACCCAAATCTCCCATTTACCTTCATTAATTTCACCCATTTTCTCCGCACCCACTCCTTCATTTTCCTTGCATTCCATTTCCTGAATTTCTCTTCACCCTCATTTCCTTCTTTCCATCTGCACCGATTTCCCCCATTTTTTCATTTCACCTGCATCCATTTCCCCCATTTCACACGCACCGATTTCTCCCATTCTACCTGCATCCATTTCACCGATTTCCTTTATTTCACCTGCACCCATTTGCCATTTCACCAGCACCCATTTGCCCATTTCACCTGCATTCATTTGCCCATTTCACCAGCACCCATTTCCCATTTCATCTGCACCCATTTGCCCATTTCACCAGCACCCATTTCCCATTTCATCTGCACCCATTTGCCCATTTCACCAGCACCCATTGTCCATTTCACCTGCACCCATTTGCCCCATATCCCCAGCACCCATTGCCCCATATCCCCAGCACCCATTTACCCCATTGCAGTGACCTCAGCCCATTCCGAAGACGCAGACGAGGCACCACGTCGCTTTGCTGCTATCTCGGCCCGGCAGCCATGTTTGTTTCCGCGACACTTATAGATGGTCTTCGATATTTGGTGGCTTTCCCTCTAGATACTGCGTACAGATGGTTTTATGTATTTTCTGGTTTCCCTCTAGATACTGCGTACAGATGGTTTTATGTATTTTCTGGTTTTCCTCTAGATACTGCGTGCAGATGGTTTTATGTATTTTCTGGTTTCCCTCTAGATACTGCGTGCAGATGGTTTTATGTATTTTCTAGTTTCCCTCTAGATACTGCGTACAGATGGTTTTATGTATTTTCTGGTTTCCCTCTAGATACTGCGTACAGATGGTTTTATGTATTTTCTGGTTTCCCTCTAGATACTGCGTGCAGATGGTTTTATGTATTTTCTGGTTTCCCTCTAGATACTGCGTACAGATGGTTTTATGTATTTTCTGGTTTCCCTCTAGATACTGCGTGCAGATGGTTTTATGTATTTTCTGGTTTCCCTCTAGATACTGCGTACAGATGGTTTTATGTATTTTCTGGTTTCCCTCTAGATACTGCGTGCAGATGGTTTTATGTATTTTCTGGTTTCCCTCTAGATACTGCGTGCAGATGGTTTTATGTATTTTCTGGTTTCCCTCTAGATACTGCGTGCAGATGGTTTTATGTATTTTCTGGTTTCCCTCTAGATACTGCATGCAGATGGTTTTATGTATTTTCTGGTTTCCCTCTAGATACTGCGTGCAGATGGTTTTATGTATTTTCTGGTTTCCCTCTAGATACTGCGTGCAGATGGTTTTATGTATTTTCTGGTTTCCCTCTAGATACTGCGTGCAGATGGTTTTATGTATTTTCTGGTTTCCCTCTAGATACTGCGTACAGATGGTTTTATGTATTTTCTGGTTTCCCTCTAGATACTGCGTGCAGATGGTTTTATGTATTTTCTGGTTTCCCTCTAGATACTGCGTACAGATGGTTTTATGTATTTTCTGGTTTTCCTCTAGATACTGCGTGCAGATGGTTTTATGTATTTTCTGGTTTCCCTCTAGATACTGCATGCAGATGGTTTTATGTATTTTCTGGTTTCCCTCTAGATACTGCGTGCAGATGGTTTTATGTATTTTCTAGTTTCCCTCTAGATACTGCATGCAGATGGTTTTATGTATTTACGGTTTCCCTCTAGTTACTGCGTGCAGATGGTTTTATGTATTTACGGTTTCCCTTCTATGATTTGGACACATGGATGGTCTTCTAAAATCGGCGGGTTTCCCTCTAGACCCTAAACACAAAAATGGTCTTTTCTGTTTGACGGTATTCCCTCCAGCAAAAACGAAGACAAGGATGACGGCTTTGGGGGGGCCTAATACTCTAATCTAACTACTCAAATATGAATACTCTATTCTACATACTTTAATCTACATGCCTACATATCCTCATTGAACTGAAATTCTTTGATGTTTCATCTTTTTTCAAATACGACACATCTAATGGTATCAAGTAGCAAAATTAGGGACTTGTACACAGCTTGCGCCTTCAGAACCAGCACAAAAAATTCGATACCAGAAGCGGCTGGAAAAAAAACGACTGGAAATGAAAGCAATCACGCGGAGCGGAGCATTTTATTTTCTTAGTATTCAGTGAATAAAGCGATTGAAGAGCATGTAATTAATTATCTGTGTGTAAATTAATGATAAAAAATATAAAATGATTACTAATAATAAATTATAATTTAATAACTTTTAACGATGCATTATTACAAAGTTTGTGAGTTAGTAATTTGATAATCAGTTTCATTGGTCATAACTACCTGATGCGCACAACTTGCACAGAGCTACAAAGAATGGAAAAATAGTATTTAAGAGCAATTTTTATGTTCTGTAACAAGTCACATAAGTTCACATTCATCAGTGGTTTTCTCCTCGAAAGTAAAAATGTGTGAATTTATCAGTGAAGTAATTTTTTTGAGACATGACATTGTTGATAGCATAGAACGTTCAACTTGACATTTTTTTCTCCTTAACTGCAGGCAGTTTGAACGAAACTTCCAAACTCTCAAGAAAATTTTCAGCTATTTGAATCAGTATTTTATTGAGATCAGACTATAGCAACATTTTGTGTAGACCATACATTCAAAATCCATGTCCCCTAACAAAATATGCATGTAGATCACTCATTCAAAATCCCCGTACCATAAAAAAATGTGTACGCAGATCCTACATTCAAAATTCGTGTCCAATTACAAAATATGAAATAAGATCACGCATTCAAACTGTCGAATCGAAATCGACACGAAGATATTCAGTTTCACACTCCAGCAACATTTCCAGAAGCAGTTTTTTATTATGAACGAAAAGCCTGTCCAGCGCTCGTTCTGTGACTTCCTCGCTTAGTTTATGATTTCTGAAACATTACTTGATTTTTTTTGTTCCTTATATGATTCTAGCGACTTGGAATGTCAGCCCAGTTACTCACAGGCTTTTCCTTTTGTGTGCACGGTTAGCTCTCGGAAATTTATGCTGTCGGTAGCTGCTCCAATGCTGATAGTAAATCATGTCGATCTTAAGCCCATTTGACACTGAGCTAGCAAAGCAGCATCTAGCAAGCTCGCATGAGCTATCTAGCAGACGGTCTGCGAGACTAATAGGTAGGAATAGCACTATTGCGAGTCGTTGCCTGTACACAGAACTCGCATGTTTTGTCCAGCATCCAGCATGCGAGGTGACAATGCTATTCCTACCGACCAGTCTCGCAGACCGCCTGCTAGATGGCTAATGCGAGCTTGCTAGATGCTGCTTTGCTAGCTCAGTGTGAAATAGACCTTATTTAACGTAATGCACTCTTTCCACTGCACCCTTTGTTGTGCAGTTAACCCAATGTGTTCTCAACACCTGCACAATACACTTACAACATAGCTATACTACATACAAGTAGCTATACTCAAATATGTCCATTGTACTAGACTTAAGATATAATCTATTAATGCATCACTTGTGGTAAATTAATTGTTTAAAATTGTTTAAAATTGTTTCAATTATTTAACATATGTAATTCGCTAAAGTTTGTCCAGGATATCTACAGCCCCGTATACTTCGTAAATATTCTGCTGTCATATATGAACGAGTCCTTTTAACTGACTTCTGTGCTTGACCAATTTCTGTGGCATTGAATAGACATAATCTAGGATCATTATTTTTCAAATTTATGTCTTCAGTAGCCTAGCCCTATCTTAAAAGCCATATGTAGTCGAGGTTGATTCACTTATTATAATTTTACTGATTATAATTTTACTGATTATAATTTTACTGAGTATAATTTTACTGATTATAATTTTGCTGATTGTAATTTCACTGATTATAAGTTTACTGAGTATAATTTTACTGATTATAATTTTACTGATTATAATTTTACTGATTATAATTTTACTGATTATAATTTTACTGATTATAATTTTGCTGATTATAATTTTGCTGTTTATAATTTTACTGATTATAATTTTGCTGATTATAATTTCACTGATTATAATTTTACTGATTATAATTTTACTGATTATAATTTTACTGATTATAATTTTACTGATTATAATTTTGCTGATTATAATTTTGCTGATAAAAATTAACTGATTATAATTTTACTGATTATAATTTTAGTGCTTATAATTTTACTGATTATAATTTTACTGATTATAATTTTGCTGGTTAAAATTTTACTGATTATAATTTTAGTGCTTATAATTTTAATTATTTTAATTTTACTGATTATAATTTTAGTGCTTATAATTTTACTGATTTTAATTTTACTGATTATAATTTTAGTGCCTATAATTTTACTGATTTTAATTTTACTGATTATAATTTTAGTGCTTATAATTTTACTGATTTTAATTTTACTGATTATAATTTTAGTGCTTATAATTTTACTGATTATAATTTTACTGATTATAATTTTACTGATTATAATTTTACTGATTATAATTTTGCTGATTATAATTTTGCTGATTATAATTTTGCTGATCAAAATTTTACTGATTATAATTTTAGTGCTTATAATTTTACTGATTATAATTTTACTGATTATAATTTTGCTGGTTAAAATTTTACTGATTATAATTTTAGTGCTTATAATTTTACTGATTTTAATTTTACTGATTATAATTTTAGTGCTTATAATTTTACTGATTATAATTTTACTGATTATAATTTTGCTGATTAAAATTTTACTGATTATAATTTTAGTGCTTATAATTTTACTGATTTTAATTTTACTGATTTTAATTTTACTGATTATAATTTTAAACGACGAAAGAGACAGCTCTCTTCATCACCGCGTAAAAAAATCCGTTACGCCGGCAGATGATTTGAAGACCTACTTTTACAAAGATCAGTAGTAAAACCAAATTCACAACCGAGTACAAATTGGGCATGAAGATCGTGAATTCAAATTCAAAGTCCGTAACAACATTCCCACAACATATGAATTCAAAAGTCTCAACCGAAAACAGAACATGCGTGTGAATGTGAAATATAAAATTTCCAACCGAAAACAAAATATGCGTGTGCAGTGTGGGTGCAAAATACAACATTTCCAACCGAAAACAAAATTTACTCGCCAAACATTTCTTCGAATGTCACAAACAAGACGAACATTTGCGTGAAAATCACGAATTCCAAATTTGGGAAGCGTAATCAATGCGCGAAAATCAGTGGCTCGAAAACCACATATTAAAAATTTAAAAAATAATCAATACGTACAAATCAATTTCGTGCAGGTCATGAATTCAAAAATCATTCACGGTCAATACACAAAAAACCAACTGCGTGTATATCATGAACGCCAAATATATTCACGTTAAATACTACCATGTTCCGTTTTAAAATCTGGTCGCAGCAAAATTTACAGAATATCTCCGGACGAAATCCGAAGCCGCAGTTCCCTGCAGCCTCGGTGTTGGCGACATACGGTCGCACGAGGCTGCAATTCCCCTAAATCTCCTTTTGTAACCCTCCTGGGGCTCGGGGGAAGTAAAAACCTCGTAAAACCCCTCATAAGAGGGACCTGTTGCTCATTACTTCCCCTCCTGCCACTCCCCAACACCTCCTGCCACCCCAACACCTCTTGCGCTCCCAACACCTCCTGCACTCCCCAACACCTCATGCACTTCCCAACACCTCCTGCACTCCCCAACACCTCTTGCACTCCCCAACACTTCCTGCCACCCCAACACCTCCTGCGCTCCCAACACCTCCTGCACTCCCCAACATCTCCTGCACTCCCCAACACTTCCTGCCACCCCAACACCTCCTGCGCTCCCAACACCTCCTGCACTCCCCAACACCTCCTGCACTCCCCAACACCTCCTGCACTCGCCAACACCTCCTGCACTCCCCAACACTTCCTGCCACCCCAACACCTCCTGCGCTCCCAACACCTCCTGCACTCCCCAACACCTCCTGCACTCCCCAACACGGCCTGCACTCCTGTGGGGAGGGGGTGGGGAGGTGGTGGGGAGGCGGTGGGGAGGCGGTGGGGAGGCGGTGGGGAACGGTGGGGAGGTGGTGGGGAGGCGGTGGGGAGGCGGTGGGGAGGCGGTTGGGAGGCGGTGGGGAGGCGGTAGGGGGCTGGTGGGGAGGCGTTGGGGATGCGGTGGGGAGGCGGTGGGGAGGCGGTGGGGAAGACACAATGGACACTAGGGCGGCACAACAATGCTCTGTGATGAGCACGGAAATATCCGGGCAGCTGATCTCTTCCCCTCGTTCCTTCCCCTCTGCCCTTCCTCTCTGCCATTCCCCTCTTCCTTTCCCTCTGCCCTTCCCTCTTCCCTTCCTCTCTGCGTTCCCTTCTGCCCTTCCTCTCTGTCCTTCCACTCTGCCCTTTCCCTCTTCCCTTCCTCTCTGCCCTTCCTCTCTGCCCTTCCCATCTGCCTTTCCCCTCAGCCCTTCCCCTCTGTCCTTTCCCTCTTCCCTTCCTCTCTGCCCTTCACCTCTGCCCTTCCCTCTTCCCTTCCTCTCTGCCCTTCCCCTCTGCCCTTCCCTCTTCCCTTCCTCTCTGCCCTTCCCCTCTGCCCTTCCCTCTTCCCTTCCTCTCTGCCCTTCCCCTCTGCTTTTCCCTCTTCCCTGCCTCTCTGCCCTTCCCCTCTGCCCTTCCCTCTTCCCTTCCTCTCTGCTCTTCCCCTCTGCCTTTCCTCTTTGCGCTTCCCCCTGCATTTCTTCCCGCTTCTTGTAACGGTTATTTTTTTCGTTCATTTGTTCGTGCATATTTTACTTTTTCTCAACATTTCGTTATCCTTTTGTTCTGTTTCAGGGCAGAAACTGTTTTTCCATCCCTCTTGTTCTCTGCTTCTTCCCTTTATTTATGTGTTGTGGCTTCTGTTTAGTCTTCTTTTTTACTTTGCCAAATTTTTCGCTTGACTGGCAAAGCTAATCTTTTATTATTCCTTTTATTAGCGTGGAGTAGGTAAGGGAGGAAGCTTTGAACGTAGAGGAGTAGAGAGGTAGAGAGGTAGAACATGGGGGTAGAGAGTTTAAGACACAGAGGAGTAAAGAGAGAGGTAGAGATGTAAAACGTAGGGGGTAGATATCAGATGGATGGGTTAAGGGTTCGTGAAGTAGAAACATAGAGGAAAAATTTAGATTAAAGAAATAGAAAAGTAAAGAAGTAGAGAGGGTAAAAACGCAAAAGCGAAGAGAGGTAGGAAAGTATAGAGGTAGCGGGTTAGATATGTAGAGAAGTAGAAAGGTAGAGAGGTAAATTTTTGAAGGATTTAAGGGGTACAGAAATAAATAGGCAGAGGGTTAGAGGGGTAGAAGCGTAGAAGGGGGTAGAGGGGCACAACGGCAGGCACAAATAACCACCGAACTCTACCTCCACAGGCGGTCACTTTGCCATCAGAACGCAGCTGTGTGTCGTGTCCTGCCCGCACACATCTTGCTACAGAACGTATTTTGTTTTCTACAACAGAACGTATTGTGAGTTCTGCAATCTGCAACAGAACGTATTGTGAGTTCTGCAGCAGAACGTATTGTGAGTTCTGCAACAGAACGTATTGTGAGTTCTGCGACAGAACGTATTATGAGTTCTGCAACAGAACGAATTGGGAGTTCTGCAACAGAACGAATTGGGAGTTCTGCAACAGTATTTTGCGTTCTGCACGATAGTTTTTTGCGTTCTAAAATCCCGAAGAGAACTCGACCGTTCACTTGATTGCTTTTCACCTCAGCTGCAGAGCGTATGTAAAATAAATTTTCGTTCGGATGCGCGAGGTGGCGGATTTTTGGCAGGTTGTTTGAACGGCGCTTGCGACCTGGCTTTGATGTTGTCACGGCTGCTGGAGGGGCGAAGTTGAAGGGTACACTTCCTAGCGGGAACTTTATTTCTATATTGTATATATACATATATATGTCGATATTTACGTATATGCTTGTGAATATATACATATATATGGATATCTGTGTAGATATAGGTGAGGGGATATACATATATGATAATTTTTGTGTATATATATTTGTGAATATATGCGAGGGGATTTATATGGGGAGATACTTGTGGATATATATGTATGGATATATGTATGTATACGTTAATTGTATTTTAGTAATGTTGAAACTATTGCGCGATTTCGACTCACGTGTATAATGTTTTAGCTGAACAAAATTTTAAGCCATCATGAGAGATTGTCGCACGCACAAACTTTAAGTACACTGGAAATGTACTATTACAAGTGATAAAACACGTACTATTACTCGTAGTATTACATGTTCTATTACACGTAGTATTACATGCACTATTGCAAGTGGTAAAGCACGTACTATTACACGTAGTATTACTATTACATGTAGTATTGCATGTTCTATTACATGTAGTATTACATGTACTATTACACGTAGTATTACACGTACTATTACATGTAGTATTACATTTACTATTACATGTAGTATTACATGTACTATTACACGTAGTATTACATGTACTATTACTTGTAGTATTACATGTACTATTACACGTAGTATTACACGTACTATTACACGTAGTATTACATGTACTAACACATGTACATAATTTCAGAGCACATGCAAAAAGTCATTGTACGTATCAAAATTCTAGTACACAAATGGTTCGCTATTGCGCTTAAAAAATCCTTTTGCACGTGCAAAAAAAATTTGTAATACGTGCAAAACCCTCTTACACGTGCAAAAAATTTCGATAAAACGATTGAAACGCTATTGCACGCTAACAAAAATTTTTAGTCCCTAGTTAAACGCAATAGCTGGTGCAAAAAATTACTATTATAACATTTGTAAAAAAAGCTTCGTGTGAATAGAACACACGTGCCTCCGTTGAGATCAGACCACAAAAAAAGTTCCTTTCCTGGTTGCTTTCTTGCGCCAAATAGAAGAGCGTTCAGAGCGGTTGTGATTGCGGTGCTGTGTATGCAAAATGTGTGTGTGTGTGTACGCTGCTAAATTACTCCTATTGTTGTGCTTATTTTGCTCATTGTGTGTTTAAGGTGTCCTGTGTTCCAAATTTTTATTATTATTATTATTATTATTTTAATTATCGTTGGAGTTTAGGCGCACCGAATGGAGACAACCGAAAATTATTGCAATTTATATTGATATTATGCTCGTCTTCAACAGTTCAAAACGTCTAAAGTGGCGAAATTTCCTGTGTAAGGACTGCCGCCATCCAACTTTTAGTGAGTAGAGGCTCAGCTACGCGGACATCCTAAGCCCAACACCAAAATTTAATTATTTAGGCTATCCACGAGCTGGACATCCTAAACCCATTGACAAAATTTAATTATTTAGGCTATCCACGAGTCGGATATCCTAAACCCAATACCAAAATTAAATTATTTAGGCTATCCACGAGCTGGACATCCTAAACCCAATGACAAAATTTAATTATTTAGGCTATCCACGAGCTGGACATCCTAAACCCAATGACAAAATTTAATTATTTAGGCTATCCACGAGTCGGATATCCTAAAACCAATACCAAAATTAAATTATTTAGGCTATCCACGAGCTGGACATCCTAAACCCAATGACAAAATTTAATTATTTAGGCTATCCACGAGTCGGATATCCTAAAACCAATACCAAAATTAAATTATTTAGGCTATGCACGAGTCGGACATCCTAAACCAAATGCCAAATTTTAATTATTTAGGCTATCCACGAGTCGGACATCCTAAGCCCAATGCCAAATTTTAATTTCGAGGGCTTGCATCGAGTGCGCCAGACAGCGAAACGTATAACTTCCCAGGATTTTTTACCGCTTTAACCCAAACCATTGGCTTATAATAAGTTAGGTTCGAATAAGATAGGTAAGGTTGGATTAGGTGAGGTTAGGTGACAATTGGATGGGTTGGGTAAGGTTAGAAAAGGTCAGGTAAGGTTATATAAGGTTAGGTAAGGTTAGGTGAGGTTAGGTAAGGTTAGGTAAGGTTAGGTAAGGTTAGGTAAGGTTAGGTAAGGTTAGTTAAGGTTAGGTAAGGTTAGGTAAGGTTAGGTAAGGTTAGGTAAGGTTAGGTAAGGTTAGGTAAGGTTAGGTAAGGTTAAGTAAGGTTAGGTAAGGTTAGGCATGGTTAGGTAAGGTTAGGTAAGGTTATGTGAGGTTACGTAAGTTAGGGTTAGGTTAGCTTAGATTAGAATAGGATGGTTAAGATAAGGATATGTAAGGTTAACTAAGATAAGTTATGGTTAGTAAGGTTAAATTAGCGTAGATTAGAATAGGATGTGTTAGGTTGGGTGAGATAAAATAAGGTATGGTTCATCCAACCTAAAATTAAATGAGTTCAGTCCGGTTGCCTTTCATTATTTTCAGCACTACTTGACATGAACGCAGATTTTCGACTACCACTGCACAAAAATTAGTTTAAAAAAAGAAAAAGCCGTTATACAATTCCCCAGAGCGCGAGGAACTTGCTTTCTCAGCCTCCCCTTCCCTCATCCCCTCGCTTTCTTCCCCTCTTCTTCTGGGCTTTCTTTTATAAGAATTGATTGGATTTCGGCGTCAGTTGATCGCTCTTTTATGCCAGTTACTTACATTTTTATGCCAGTTAGTCACATCTTTATGCCAGTTAGTCACATTTTTATGCCAGTTAGTCACATCTTTATACCAGTTAGTCACATCTTTATGCCAGTTATTGACATTTTTATGCCAGTTAGTCACATCTTTATGCCAGTTAGTCGCATCTTTATGCCAGTTATTGACATTTTTATGCCAGTTATTCATATTTTTATGCCAGTTAGTCACATCTTTATGCCAGTTAGTCACATCTTTATGCCAGTTATTGGCATTTTTATGCCAGTTAGTCACATCTTTATGCCAGTTAGTCACATCTTTATGCCAGTTATTGACATTTTTACGCCAGTTAGTCACATCTTTATGCCAGTTATTGACATTTTTACGCCAGTTAGTCACATCTTTATGCCAGTTAGTCACATCTTTATGCCAGTTAGTCACGTCTTTATGCCAGTTAGTCACATCTTAATGCCAGTTAGTCACATCTTTATGCCAGTTAGTCACATTTTTATGCCAGTTAGTCACATCTTTATGCCAGTTAGTCACATCTTTATGCCAGTTAGTCACATCTTTATGCCAGTTATTGACATTTTTATGCCAGTTAGTCACATCTTTATGCCAGTTAGTCACATCTTAATGCCAGTTAGTCACATCTTTATGCCAGTTAGTCACATCTTTATGCCAGTTAGTCACATTTTTATGCCAGTTAGTCACATCTTTATGCCAGTTAGTCACATCTCTATGCCAGTTATTGACATTTTTATGCCAGTTAGTCACATCTTTATGCCAGTTAGTCACATCTTTATGCCAGTTAGTCACATCTTCATGCCAGTTATTGACATTATTATGCCAGTTAGTCACATCTTTATGCCAGTTAGTCATATCTTTATGCCAGTTAGTCACATCTTTATGCCAGTTAGTCACATCTTTATGCCAGTTATTGACATTTTTATGCCAGTCAGTCACATCTTTATGCCAGTTAGTCACATCTTTATGCCAGTTAGTCACATCTTTATGCCAGTTAGTCACATCTTTATGCCAGTTAGTCACATCTTTATGCCAGTTAGTCATATCTTTATGCCAGTTAGTCACATCTTTATGCAAGTTAGTCACATCTTTATGCCAGTTATTGACATTTTTATGCCAGTTAGTCACATCTTTATGCCAGTTAGTCACATCTTTATGCCAGTTAGTCACATCGTTATGCCAGTTAGTCACATTTCTATGCAAACGTTCCACACGTTACACATATATAGCTTCATATCATCATTTGAATTCTTATTAAATCGAACTTCACAAAATTATCCCTAATTATACTCAATAATAATAATTTCTGCAATGAAGTTTATTCCGACCAAGCCTTCTCTGCTGCCCGACTAGTGGCAACTAAAATACCAGTCAGTAAATCTTTCCAATACTAAATCTTTTATATATTAAGTACATTAAATGATAAATAAATATCTAATATTAAATACTGAAATAAGTATCTGTGTAATATTCATAGCCTTCATTTTATGTTGAATTATTTTGCTCAACAAAATTACTGTGTTAATTTGTCTGTAATTTTGCAGACACGTGGTCTGCAGACCTGAAGTGTGAAATGAAAGATAGACCTTGCTAAGGAGTAAACTAACTGGCAGACCATAGGCATGGGAGTGAAGAGAAATAGCAGACCATGGGTCTAGAAAGAATTTTACACTCTGAGTTAAGAAATATTTGCAGACCATTGGTCGAAGAGGATTTGCAAACTCTGGGTCTAGATAGACTAGCAGACCCTGGGTCTAGATTGACTGGCTGACTCTGGGTATAGATAGACTAGCAGACCTTGGGTCTAGATTGGCTTTGCTGAATTTGGGTCTAGATAGACTAGCAGACCCTGGGTCTAGATTGGCTTTCCGGAATTTGGGTCTAGGAGGACTTGCAGACAATGGGCCTAGATGGATTTACATGCCATGGGTCTGGCAAGCATTACAGACCAAGGGCTTGGGGAGACAGAAGCAGCTAAACAGACCCCTCGGAAGACTTGCAGATACACGGTCTGCGAGGTAAGAGGAGGCTGTATAGACCCTCGGACGACTTACAGACCCAGAGTCTGCACAAGATTCTGCACAGACCCCCGTATCACAGCGCAGACCACCAGACCACCCATAACAGCGCCATCTGGCGGAGCACAGCGAGCAGAGCGTAAGTTGCGAGCGTAATGTTATTCTTACGACATTTTTGAGGCCGCTTGTGCCCCAGTTGTGTCCAAACTTTGGTCGTTCGCTGTACATTGGAGTGATATGAAGTGAGCGTTGTGAGACGTGTACAGTCGGCGTCACAAGTGTGATATGAAGTGAGCGTTGTGAGACGTGTACAGTCGGCGTCACAAGTGTGATATGAAGTGAGCGTTGTGAGACGTGTACAGTCGGCGTCACAAGTGTGATATGAAGTGAGCGTTGTGAGACGTGTACAGTCGGCGTCATGAGTGTGATATGAAGCGAGCGTTGTGAGCCGTGTACAGTCGGCGTTATGAGTGTGATAAGAAGCGAGCGTTGTGTGACCTGTACAGTCGGCGTTATGAGTGTGATATGAAGTGAGCGTTGTGAGACGTGTACAGTCGGCGTCATGAGTGTGATATGAAGTGAGCGTTGTGAGACGTGTACAGTCGGCGTCATGAGTGTGATATGAAGTGAGCGTTGTGAGACGTGTACAGTCGGCGTCATGAGTGTGATATGAAGCGAGCGTTGTGAGACGTGTACAGTCGGCGTCATGAGTGTGATATGAAGTGAGCGTTGTGAGACGTGTACAGTCGGCGTCACAAGTGTGATATGAAGTGAGCGTTGTGAGACGTGTACAGTCGGCGTCACAAGTGTGATATGAAGTGAGCGTTGTGACACGTGTACAGTCGGCGTCACAAGTGTGATATGAAGCGAGCGTTGTGAGACTTGTACAGTCGGCGTCACAAGTGTGATATGAAGTGAGCGTTGTGAGACGTGTACAGTCGGCGTCATGAGTGTGATATGAAGTGAGCGTTGTGAGACGTGTACAGTCGGCGTCACAAGTGTGATATGAAGTGAGCGTTGTGAGACTTGTACAGTCGGCGTCATGAGTGTGATATGAAGTGAGCGTTGTGAGACGTGTACAGTCGGCGTCACAAGTGTGATATGAAGTGAGCGTTGTGAGACTTGTACAGTCGGCGTCACAAGTGTGATATGAAGTGAGCGTTGTGAGACTTGTACAGTCGGCGTCATGAGTGTGATATGAAGTGAGCGTTGTGAGACGTGTACAGTCGGCGTCACAAGTGTGATATGAAGTGAGCGTTGTGAGACTTGTACAGTCGGCGTCACAAGTGTGATATGAAGTGAGCGTTGTGAGACGTGTACAGTCGGCGTCATGAGTGTGATATGAAGTGAGCGTTGTGAGACTTGTACAGTCGGCGTCATGAGTGTGACATGAAGTGAGTGTTGGAGACGTGTACAGTCGGCGTCATGAGTGTGATATGAAGTGAGCGTTGTGAGACGTGTACAGTCGGCGTCATGAGTGTGATATGAAGCGAGCGTTGTGAGACGTGTACAGTCGGCGTCATGAGTGTGATATGAAGTGAGCGTTGTGAGACGTGTACAGTCGGCGTCATGAGTGTGATATGAAGTGAGCGTTGTGAGACTTGTACAGTCGGCGTCATGAGTGTGATATGAAGTGAGTGTTGGAGACGTGTACATTCGGCGTCATAGGTGTGATATGAAGTGAGCGTTGTGAGACGTGTACAGTCGGCGTCATGAGTGTGATATGAAGTGAGCGTTGTGAGACTTGTACAGTCGGCGTCATAAGTGTGATATGAAGTGAGCGTTGTGAGACGTGTACAGTCGGCGTCACAAGTGTGATATGAAGCGAGCGTTGTGAGACTTGTGCAGTCGGCGTCATGAGTGTGATATGAAGTGAGCGATGTGAGACGTGTACAGTCGGCGTCACAAGTGTGATATGAAGTGAGCGTTGTGAGACTTGTGCAGTCGGCGTCATGAGTGTGATATGAAGTGAGCGATGTGAGACGTGTACAGTCGGCGTCACACGTGTGATATGAAGCGAGCATTGTGAGACTTGTGCAGTCGGCGTCATGAGTGTGATATGAAGTGAGCGATGTGAGACGTGTACAGTCGGCGTCACAAGTGTGATATGAAGTGAGCGTTGTGAGACGTGTACAGTCGGCGTCACAAGTGTGATATGAAGCGAGCGTTGTGAGACTTGTGCAGTCGGCGTCATGAGTGTGATATGAAGTGAGCGATGTGAGACGTGTACAGTCGGCGTCACAAGTGTGATATGAAGTGAGCGTTGTGAGACTTGTACAGTCGGCGTCATGAGTGTGATATGAAGTGAGCGTTGTGAGACGTGTACAGTCGGCGTCACAAGTGTGATATGAAGTGAGCGATGTGAGACGTGTACAGTCGGCGTCACAAGTGTGATATGAAGTGAGCGTTGTGAGACGTGTATAGTCGGCGTCACAAGTGTGATATGAAGTGAGCGTTGTGAGACTTGTACAGTCGGCGTCATGAGTGTGATATGAAGTGAGCGTTGTGAGACGTGTACAGTCGGCGTCACAAGTGTGATATGAAGTGAGCGATGTGAGACGTGTACAGTCGGCGTCACAAGTGTGATATGAAGTGAGCGTTGTGAGACGTGTACAGTCGGCGTCACAAGTGTGATATGAAGTGAGCGATGTGAGACGTGTACAGTCGGCGTCACAAGTGTGATATGAAGTGAGCGTTGTGAGACGTGTACAGTCGGCGTCATGAGTGTGATATGAAGTGAGCGATGTGAGACGTGTACAGTCGGCGTCATAAGTGTGATATGAAGTGAGCGTTGTGAGACGTGTACAGTCGGCGTCATAAGTGTGATATGAAGTGAGCGTTGTGAGACGTGTACAGTCGGCGTCACAAGTGTGATATGAAGTGAGCGATGTGAGACGTGTACAGTCGGCGTCATAAGTGTGATATGAAGTGAGCGATGTGAGACGTGTACAGTCGGCGTCACAAGTGTGATATGAAGTGAGCGTTGTGAGACGTGTACAGTCGGCGTCACAAGTGTGATATGAAGTGAGCGTTGTGAGACTTGTACAGTCGGCGTCATGAGTGTGATATGAAGTGAGCGTTGTGAGACGTGTACAGTCGGCGTCACAAGTGTGATATGAAGTGAGCGATGTGAGACGTGTACAGTCGGCGTCACAAGTGTGATATGAAGTGAGCGTTGTGAGACGTGTACAGTCGGCGTCACAAGTGTGATATGAAGTGAGCGATGTGAGACGTGTACAGTCGGCGTCATAAGTGTGATATGAAGTGAGCGTTGTGAGACGTGTACAGTCGGCGTCATAAGTGTGATATGAAGTGAGCGTTGTGAGACGTGTACAGTCGGCGTCACAAGTGTGATATGAAGTGAGCGTTGTGAGACTTGTACAGTCGGCGTCACAAGTGTGATATGAAGTGAGCGTTGTGAGACGTGTACAGTCGGCGTCATGAGTGTGATATGAAGTGAGCGTTGTGAGACTTGTACAGTCGGCGTCATGAGTGTGATATGAAGTGAGTGTTGTGAGACGTGTACAGTCGGCGTCATAGGTGTGATATGAAGTGAGCGTTGTGAGACGTGTACAGTCGGCGTCATGAGTGTGATATGAAGTGAGCTTTGTGAGACTTGTACAGTCGGCGTCATAAGTGTGATATGAAGTGAGCGTTGTGAGACGTGTACAGTCGGCGTCACAAGTGTGATATGAAGTGAGCGTTGTGAGACTTGTACAGTCGGCGTCATGAGTGTGATATGAAGTGAGTGTTGGAGACGTGTACAGTCGGCGTCATAGGTGTGATATGAAGTGAGCGATGTGAGACGTGTACAGTCGGCGTCATAAGTGTGATATGAAGTGAGCGATGTGAGACGTGTACAGTCGGCATCACAAGTGTGATATGAAGTGAGCGTTGTGAGACGTGTACAGTCGGCGTCACAAGTGTGATATGAAGTGAGCGATGTGAGACGTGTACAGTCGGCGTCACAAGTGTGATATGAAGTGAGCGTTGTGAGACGTGTACAGTCGGCGTCACAAGTGTGATATGAAGTGAGCGTTGTGAGACTTGTACAGTCGGCGTCATGAGTGTGATATGAAGTGAGCGTTGTGAGACGTGTACAGTCGGCGTCACAAGTGTGATATGAAGTGAGCGATGTGAGACGTGTACAGTCGGCGTCACAAGTGTGATATGAAGTGAGCGTTGTGAGACGTGTACAGTCGGCGTCACAAGTGTGATATGAAGTGAGCGATGTGAGACGTGTACAGTCGGCGTCATAAGTGTGATATGAAGTGAGCGTTGTGAGACGTGTACAGTCGGCGTCATAAGTGTGATATGAAGTGAGCGTTGTGAGACGTGTACAGTCGGCGTCACAAGTGTGATATGAAGTGAGCGTTGTGAGACTTGTACAGTCGGCGTCACAAGAGTGATATGAAGTGAGCGTTGTGAGACGTGTACAGTCGGCGTCATGAGTGTGATATGAAGTGAGCGTTGTGAGACTTGTACAGTCGGCGTCATGAGTGTGATATGAAGTGAGTGTTGTGAGACGTGTACAGTCGGCGTCATAGGTGTGATATGAAGTGAGCGTTGTGAGACGTGTACAGTCGGCGTCATGAGTGTGATATGAAGTGAGCTTTGTGAGACTTGTACAGTCGGCGTCATAAGTGTGATATGAAGTGAGCGTTGTGAGACGTGTACAGTCGGCGTCACAAGTGTGATATGAAGTGAGCGTTGTGAGACTTGTACAGTCGGCGTCATGAGTGTGATATGAAGTGAGTGTTGGAGACGTGTACAGTCGGCGTCATAGGTGTGATATGAAGTGAGCGATGTGAGACGTGTACAGTCGGCGTCATAAGTGTGATATGAAGTGAGCGATGTGAGACGTGTACAGTCGGCGTCACAAGTGTGATATGAAGTGAGGGTTGTGAGACGTGTACAGTCGGCGTCACAAGTGTGATATGAAGTGAGCGTTGTGAGACGTGTACAGTCGGCGTCATAAGTGTGATATGAAGTGAGCGATGTGAGACGTGTACAGTCGGCGTCATAAGTGTGATATGAAGTGAGCGATGTGAGACGTGTACAGTCGGCGTCACAAGTGTGATATGAAGTGAGCGTTGTGACACGTGTACAGTCGGCGTCACAAGTGTGATATGAAGCGAGCGTTGTGAGACTTGTACAGTCGGCGTCACAAGTGTGATATGAAGTGAGCGTTGTGAGACGTGTACAGTCGGCGTCATGAGTGTGATATGAAGTGAGCGTTGTGAGACGTGTACAGTCGGCGTCACAAGTGTGATATGAAGTGAGCGTTGTGAGACTTGTACAGTCGGCGTCATGAGTGTGATATGAAGTGAGCGTTGTGAGACGTGTACAGTCGGCGTCACAAGTGTGATATGAAGTGAGCGTTGTGAGACTTGTACAGTCGGCGTCACAAGTGTGATATGAAGTGAGCGTTGTGAGACTTGTACAGTCGGCGTCATGAGTGTGATATGAAGTGAGCGTTGTGAGACGTGTACAGTCGGCGTCACAAGTGTGATATGAAGTGAGCGTTGTGAGACTTGTACAGTCGGCGTCACAAGTGTGATATGAAGTGAGCGTTGTGAGACGTGTACAGTCGGCGTCATGAGTGTGATATGAAGTGAGCGTTGTGAGACTTGTACAGTCGGCGTCATGAGTGTGACATGAAGTGAGTGTTGGAGACGTGTACAGTCGGCGTCATGAGTGTGATATGAAGTGAGCGTTGTGAGACGTGTACAGTCGGCGTCATGAGTGTGATATGAAGCGAGCGTTGTGAGACGTGTACAGTCGGCGTCATGAGTGTGATATGAAGTGAGCGTTGTGAGACGTGTACAGTCGGCGTCATGAGTGTGATATGAAGTGAGCGTTGTGAGACTTGTACAGTCGGCGTCATGAGTGTGATATGAAGTGAGTGTTGGAGACGTGTACATTCGGCGTCATAGGTGTGATATGAAGTGAGCGTTGTGAGACGTGTACAGTCGGCGTCATGAGTGTGATATGAAGTGAGCGTTGTGAGACTTGTACAGTCGGCGTCATAAGTGTGATATGAAGTGAGCGTTGTGAGACGTGTACAGTCGGCGTCACAAGTGTGATATGAAGCGAGCGTTGTGAGACTTGTGCAGTCGGCGTCATGAGTGTGATATGAAGTGAGCGATGTGAGACGTGTACAGTCGGCGTCACAAGTGTGATATGAAGTGAGCGTTGTGAGACTTGTGCAGTCGGCGTCATGAGTGTGATATGAAGTGAGCGATGTGAGACGTGTACAGTCGGCGTCACACGTGTGATATGAAGCGAGCATTGTGAGACTTGTGCAGTCGGCGTCATGAGTGTGATATGAAGTGAGCGATGTGAGACGTGTACAGTCGGCGTCACAAGTGTGATATGAAGTGAGCGTTGTGAGACGTGTACAGTCGGCGTCACAAGTGTGATATGAAGCGAGCGTTGTGAGACTTGTGCAGTCGGCGTCATGAGTGTGATATGAAGTGAGCGATGTGAGACGTGTACAGTCGGCGTCACAAGTGTGATATGAAGTGAGCGTTGTGAGACTTGTACAGTCGGCGTCATGAGTGTGATATGAAGTGAGCGTTGTGAGACGTGTACAGTCGGCGTCACAAGTGTGATATGAAGTGAGCGATGTGAGACGTGTACAGTCGGCGTCACAAGTGTGATATGAAGTGAGCGTTGTGAGACGTGTATAGTCGGCGTCACAAGTGTGATATGAAGTGAGCGTTGTGAGACTTGTACAGTCGGCGTCATGAGTGTGATATGAAGTGAGCGTTGTGAGACGTGTACAGTCGGCGTCACAAGTGTGATATGAAGTGAGCGATGTGAGACGTGTACAGTCGGCGTCACAAGTGTGATATGAAGTGAGCGTTGTGAGACGTGTACAGTCGGCGTCACAAGTGTGATATGAAGTGAGCGATGTGAGACGTGTACAGTCGGCGTCACAAGTGTGATATGAAGTGAGCGTTGTGAGACGTGTACAGTCGGCGTCATGAGTGTGATATGAAGTGAGCGATGTGAGACGTGTACAGTCGGCGTCATAAGTGTGATATGAAGTGAGCGTTGTGAGACGTGTACAGTCGGCGTCATAAGTGTGATATGAAGTGAGCGTTGTGAGACGTGTACAGTCGGCGTCACAAGTGTGATATGAAGTGAGCGATGTGAGACGTGTACAGTCGGCGTCATAAGTGTGATATGAAGTGAGCGATGTGAGACGTGTACAGTCGGCGTCACAAGTGTGATATGAAGTGAGCGTTGTGAGACGTGTACAGTCGGCGTCACAAGTGTGATATGAAGTGAGCGTTGTGAGACTTGTACAGTCGGCGTCATGAGTGTGATATGAAGTGAGCGTTGTGAGACGTGTACAGTCGGCGTCACAAGTGTGATATGAAGTGAGCGATGTGAGACGTGTACAGTCGGCGTCACAAGTGTGATATGAAGTGAGCGTTGTGAGACGTGTACAGTCGGCGTCACAAGTGTGATATGAAGTGAGCGATGTGAGACGTGTACAGTCGGCGTCATAAGTGTGATATGAAGTGAGCGTTGTGAGACGTGTACAGTCGGCGTCATAAGTGTGATATGAAGTGAGCGTTGTGAGACGTGTACAGTCGGCGTCACAAGTGTGATATGAAGTGAGCGTTGTGAGACTTGTACAGTCGGCGTCACAAGTGTGATATGAAGTGAGCGTTGTGAGACGTGTACAGTCGGCGTCATGAGTGTGATATGAAGTGAGCGTTGTGAGACTTGTACAGTCGGCGTCATGAGTGTGATATGAAGTGAGTGTTGTGAGACGTGTACAGTCGGCGTCATAGGTGTGATATGAAGTGAGCGTTGTGAGACGTGTACAGTCGGCGTCATGAGTGTGATATGAAGTGAGCTTTGTGAGACTTGTACAGTCGGCGTCATAAGTGTGATATGAAGTGAGCGTTGTGAGACGTGTACAGTCGGCGTCACAAGTGTGATATGAAGTGAGCGTTGTGAGACTTGTACAGTCGGCGTCATGAGTGTGATATGAAGTGAGTGTTGGAGACGTGTACAGTCGGCGTCATAGGTGTGATATGAAGTGAGCGATGTGAGACGTGTACAGTCGGCGTCATAAGTGTGATATGAAGTGAGCGATGTGAGACGTGTACAGTCGGCATCACAAGTGTGATATGAAGTGAGCGTTGTGAGACGTGTACAGTCGGCGTCACAAGTGTGATATGAAGTGAGCGATGTGAGACGTGTACAGTCGGCGTCATAAGTGTGATATGAAGTGAGCGTTGTGAGACGTGTACAGTCGGCGTCACAAGTGTGATATGAAGTGAGCGTTGTGAGACTTGTACAGTCGGCGTCACAAGAGTGATATGAAGTGAGCGTTGTGAGACGTGTACAGTCGGCGTCATGAGTGTGATATGAAGTGAGCGTTGTGAGACTTGTACAGTCGGCGTCATGAGTGTGATATGAAGTGAGTGTTGTGAGACGTGTACAGTCGGCGTCATAGGTGTGATATGAAGTGAGCGTTGTGAGACGTGTACAGTCGGCGTCATGAGTGTGATATGAAGTGAGCTTTGTGAGACTTGTACAGTCGGCGTCATAAGTGTGATATGAAGTGAGCGTTGTGAGACGTGTACAGTCGGCGTCACAAGTGTGATATGAAGTGAGCGTTGTGAGACTTGTACAGTCGGCGTCATGAGTGTGATATGAAGTGAGTGTTGGAGACGTGTACAGTCGGCGTCATAGGTGTGATATGAAGTGAGCGATGTGAGACGTGTACAGTCGGCGTCATAAGTGTGATATGAAGTGAGCGATGTGAGACGTGTACAGTCGGCGTCACAAGTGTGATATGAAGTGAGGGTTGTGAGACGTGTACAGTCGGCGTCACAAGTGTGATATGAAGTGAGCGTTGTGAGACGTGTACAGTCGGCGTCATAAGTGTGATATGAAGTGAGCGATGTGAGACGTGTACAGTCGGCGTCACAAGTGTGATATGAAGTGAGCGTTGTGAGACGTGTACAGTCGGCGTCACAAGTGTGATATGAAGTGAGCGATGTGAGACGTGTACAGTCGGCGTCACAAGTGTGATATGAAGTGAGCGTTGTGAGACGTGTACAGTCGGCGTCACAAGTGTGATATGAAGTGAGCGATGTGAGACGTGTACAGTCGGCGTCACAAGTGTGATATGAAGTGAGCGATGTGAGACGTGTACAGTCGGCGTCATGAGTGTGATATGAAGTGAGCGATGTGAGACGTGTACAGTCGGCGTCACAAGTGTGATATGAAGTGAGCGTTGTGAGACGTGTACAGTCGGCGTCACAAGTGTGATATGAAGTGAGCGTTGTGAGACGTGTACAGTCGGCGTCACAAGTGTGATATGAAGTGAGCGTTGTGAGACGTGTACAGTCGGCGTCACAAGTGTGATATGAAGTGAGCGTTGTGAGACGTGTACAGTCGGCGTCATGAGTGTGATATGAAGTGAGCGTTGTGAGACTTGTACAGTCGGCGTCATGAGTGTGATATGAAGTGAGTGTTGTGAGACGTGTACAGTCGGCGTCATAGGTGTGATATGAAGTGAGCGTTGTGAGACGTGTACAGTCGGCGTCATGAGTGTGATATGAAGTGAGCTTTGTGAGACTTGTACAGTCGGCGTCATAAGTGTGATATGAAGTGAGCGTTGTGAGACGTGTACAGTCGGCGTCACAAGTGTGATATGAAGTGAGCGTTGTGAGACTTGTACAGTCGGCGTCACAAGTGTGATATGAAGTGAGCGTTGTGAGACGTGTACAGTCGGCGTCACAAGTGTGATATGAAGTGAGCGTTGTGAGACTTGTACAGTCGGCGTCATGAGTGTGATATGAAGTGAGCGATGTGAGACGTGTACAGTCGGCGTCACAAGTGTGATATGAAGTGAGCGTTGTGAGACTTGTACAGTCGGCGTCATAAGTGTGATATGAAGTGAGCGTTGTGAGACGTGTACAGTCGGCGTCACAAGTGTGATATGAAGTGAGCGTTGTGAGACTTGTACAGTCGGCGTCATGAGTGTGATATGAAGTGAGCGTTGTGAGACGTGTACAGTCGGCGTCATAAGTGTGATATGAAGTGAGCGTTGTGAGACGTGTACAGTCGGCGTCATGAGTGTGATATGAAGCGAGCGTTGAGAGACTTGTACAGTCGGCGTCATAAGTGTGATATGAAGTGAGCGTTGTGAGACGTGTACAGTCGGCGTCACAAGTGTGATATGAAGTGAGCGATGTGAGACGTGTACAGTCGGCGTCACAAGTGTGATATGAAGTGAGCGTTGTGAGACGTGTACAGTCGGCGTCATAAGTGTGATATGAAGTGAGCGATGTGAGACGTGTACAGTCGGCGTCATAAGTGTGATATGAAGTGAGCGTTGTGAGACGTGTACAGTCGGCGTCACAAGTGTGATATGAAGTGAGCGTTGTGAGACGTGTACAGTCGGCGTCACAAGTGTGATATGAAGTGAGCGATGTGAGACGTGTACAGTCGGCGTCATGAGTGTGATATGAAGTGAGCGTTGTGAGACGTGTACAGTCGGCGTCAAAAGTGTGATATGAAGTGAGCGTTGTGAGACGTGTACAGTCGGCGTCACAAGTGTGATATGAAGTGAGCGATGTGAGACGTGTACAGTCGGCGTCATAAGTGTGATATGAAGTGAGCGTTGTGAGACGTGTACAGTCGGCGTCATAAGTGTGATATGAAGTGAGCGTTGTGAGACGTGTACAGTCGGCGTCACAAGTGTGATATGAAGTGAGCGTTGTGAGACGTGTACAGTCGGCGTCATGAGTGTGATATGAAGTGAGCGTTGTGAGACGTGTACAGTCGGCGTCACAAGTGTGATATGAAGTGAGGGATGTGAGACGTGTACAGTCGGCGTCATAAGTGTGATATGAAGTGAGCGTTGTGAGACGTGTACAGTCGGCGTCATAAGTGTGATATGAAGTGAGCGATGTGAGACGTGTACAGTCGGCGTCACAAGTGTGATATGAAGTGAGCGTTGTGAGACGTGTACAGTCGGCGTCATGAGTGTGATATGAAGTGAGCGTTGTGAGACGTGTACAGTCGGCGTCACAAGTGTGATATGAAGTGAGCGATGTGAGACGTGTACAGTCGGCGTCATAAGTGTGATATGAAGTGAGCGTTGTGAGACGTGTACAGTCGGCGTCACAAGTGTGATATGAAGTGAGCGTTGTGAGACGTGTACAGTCGGCGTCATAAGTGTGATATGAAGTGAGCGTTGTGAGACGTGTACAGTCGGCGTCTTAAGTGTGATATGAAGTGAGCGTTGTGAGACGTGTACAGTCGGCGTCATGAGTGTGATATGAAGTGAGCGTTGTGAGACGTGTACAGTCGGCGTCATGAGTGTGATATGAAGTGAGCGTTGTGAGACGTGTACAGTCGGCGTCATAAGTGTGATATGAAGTGAGCGTTGTGAGACGTGTACAGTCGGCGTCATAAGTGTGATATGAAGTGAGCGTTGTGAGACGTGTACAGTCGGCGTCATAAGTGTGATATGAAGTGAGCGTTGTGAGACGTGTACAGTCGGCGTCTTAAGTGTGATATGAAGTGAGCGTTGTGAGACGTGTACAGTCGGCGTCTTAAGTGTGATATGAAGTGAGCGTTGTGAGACGTGTACAGTCGGCGTCATGAGTGCGATATGAAGTGAGCGTTGTGAGACGTGTACAGTCGGCGTCTAGGTGTAATATGAAGTGAGCGTTGTTGTTTATAATTTTTTTTTATTATGAATGATTTGGTTGTTTCAAGTATTTCTGGTTGTTCTTGTTCCGTTAATTGTTTTTCCCGGCTGGTTTACCGACGACCGTGGTTGCAAACAACAAGCTGTGTGTAAGCATTTGTTATGTACGTGTACGCGCTGTGTGTACGCATGTATTTCATGTAGTTTGTCTGTGTGCGCGCTGAGTGATTACATTTAATTTGCTTGTGTGCCTGTTGTGTGGGCTCATCAGAGTGTATGGATGCGTTTGTGTGTGCGAGTATTCCTACTGCGTACATCTCATCGTACGGGTAAACATACTATGTACTCGTACATACTATGTATGGAAACATGCTGTGTATGGAAACATGCTATGTATGGAAACATGCTGTGTATGGAAACATGCTATGTATGGAAATATGCTGTGTATGGAAACATGCTGTGTATGGAAACATGCTATGTATGGAAATATGCTGTGTATGGAAACATGCTGTGTATGGAAATATGTTGTGTATGGAAACATGCTGTGTATGGAAACATGCTGTGTATGGAAACATGCTGTGTATGGAAACATGCTGTGTATGGAAACATGCTGTGTATGGAAACATGCTGTGTATGTATGTATACTATTTCGTAAAATACGATGACGTAACATTCAATTCAATACATCATGTATGAAAAGTGTATGTAATATACACGGAAATATGCAATAATGAATGGAGATTTAGAACAATATTTGAAAATATTCAAAAATGGGTAAAAATGTATGATAATGGAGGGAAATAATGACAGTACATTATAAATGCGACAATGAACAAAAAGTTGAGATGGTTATAAAAAATTACGGTAATTAGCGCAAATTACGGAAATACCTTAAAATAGACCACTAGAAGATGACAATAACAACAAACGATAAAGTAGATTGTAAAATTGCTTGTAAAAAGGTTCGATACTATTTGAAAATGTGTGAGTATACGAAAACATTTTTCTTACAAGTTCATCGTTTATCAGGCGTAGACTTCATTTCAAAAGCAAAAAACTTTACTTCAATCCAAAATCAAAACTTCATTTCAAAAGCAAAAACAAAAATAGACTTCAGTTCAAAAACTGACAAAACGAAACGTGGCACTGACGCAGGGAATGGAAACAGTCAAAAGTTTAAGTTGATTTATTTCATTGACTACATGAATAATGACTGATTTTCCATCCCGCGAATGGGCCGGAAGAAGGACGAGACCGAGATGCCAGCACGCTCATAGCGCCCCTCCAGCACCGTGCCACGATCGCTGGCACGGGAGAACCAATATTTAGGAATTTTGAAGAAATAGATTCGATAACGACTGCTCAAAAATTTAGTAATTAAAATGTTTGTTCAAAATAAATTTAGGTCACGCCGCAAAATTCGACGGGTCAGAAAGACCGCGTGAGTAATTTAAGAATAGCGGCGCGATAATTAGGTATTTGGTGAAAGCCTATTCTTGCAGAAATTAATGCAGGGCCAGAGAGTTCAGCTTAAGTAGTTATTAAGTAATTGCTAGGATTAGCTGTATGAGGACTAATTCAAGTCTCGGTAAATGTGCTAAATCCTGCGTTGATAGTAATTAAATATAGCGATACATTAGTATTAATTTCAGTTATCTAACTTACAACACGAAATTTAATAATAATTCAGAGAGAAATTTGGACTAACAATTGCCGTATTAGTATAAAATAAGAATTAAATTGATTTATGGCAACATTACTAGAGAATTTCATTCTCCCATTTTATTTAAGGTAAGTAAGGCAGGTTCTTTAGAACTGCAACTGACATCACTACGCACATATGTGGCGCTAACCATTACGGTGACTGACATCAGTCAAGCAGCCGAACTCGAGTGGTGTAGCAGAAGCGAAGCGCGGGGAGGCAGCAGATCGGCAGAGACGTCTAGCCGATCATGGCACCGTCAGGGCCCTCTTATGTAGGAGAGATGACGAGCTGAAGACAGTGGCCACACACCGGCCACACTCAGGAGAATGTAGGTCTTACGTAGGCTTATCAAGATTGAAGAGGAGTGCAGGTGGTCAAGTGCGGTGGAAGGCTGGTAGGCAACGACGCTGAAGCTATGGCAAAGGCTGCAGAGGTTGCTTATTGTACAGTACACCGAATGGTTGCGCCTTTCATACAAATTAATTTTTAGTGACTTTTTAGTTTAATTGTACTTTAATTTTTACGGGAGTCTTTTAAAAAGAAAAAAAGTCTGCCATAAAGTCCGGAAGAGAAACATTAGGTTTTTCTACAAAAACCATAACCTGACTTCATTCCACAAACCAAAACTTGACTTCTCTAAAACAAACCTTGACTTCGGACCAAAAAACAAAGTTCAACTTCATACAAAAAACCAAAACTAGACTTCGAACTTCCGACCGCTTGCCGCCCTTTGTCTCCGTTGTGATATTTTGACCTCATTCAATTAAGTCAGTGAGCCAAAAATAGACACAAGGCCTTGTATTCTCTGTCACATCCCAGCCTGTGCTGAAGTTCTGCCTACACGCATAAATGGCTGCAAGTTTTACTGAACACGTAGATATGTTTATTTATATTTTCTATTTTTATTTTTATTTCTTTTGATTTATTTATTTTTTTATTTATTTAAATGGCTGCAAGTTTTACTGGACTCGCAGATATTTTTCATTCATATTTTTTATTTTTTATTTTTTAGGGGATTTGAAAGCGGGACGTTCAGATTTAGATGATTTGTTTTTCAGGTGTTTCTCATTTTTCTGTTTATCCTTTTTGTGATTGTTCTTGTTCTGGTAATCATTTTTCTAGCAGTTCTTGTTCCATTGATCATTTTTTTCTGTTCTTGTTCCGCTAATAATTTTTCTGGCTGTTCTTGTTCCGTTAATAATTTTTGTAGTTGTTCTTGTTCCGCTAATAACTTTTCTGACGGTTTTTGTTTCGTTAATCATTGCTCTGGTTGTTCTTGTTACTTTTATTATTTTTCGCGTCTGGTTTACTGACGACCGTGATTGCATACTACAAGCTGTGTGTACTCATTTGTTACATGTGTGTGTGCTGTGTATACACATGTATTTCATGTAGTTAGTCTGTAAAAAACACTCTGACGATCTCTTTTTTTCTTTCAAGAAGCTGGTATTCTGTTAGCTCTCTTCTCTTGAGAGCGGGAGCAAAAATATTCTCCTTTTTTGGACATTGATTCCTCTGTCTTGAAAGCTTTTTTTCTTGAAAGCGTGGGCATTTTTTCTATTTGGGAAGTACTTTTTACCCCTGAGACTGAGAGCGTCGTTTTTATTTAAGACAGGTTTGTATTTTTTTAAGACGTGGTTGTATTTTTTTTAAGACGTGGTTGTATTTTATTTAGGACAGGCTTGTATTTTATTTAAGACAGGTTTGTATTTTATTTAAGACAGGTTTGTATTTTATTTAAGACAGGTTTGTATTTTATTTAAGACAGGTTTGTATTTTATTTAAGACAGGTTTACATTTTATGTAAGACAGGTTTGTATTTTATTTAAGACAGGTTTGTATTTTATTTAAGACAGGTTTGTATTTTATTTAAGACAGGTTTGTATTTTATTTAAGACAGGTTTGTATTTTACTTAAGACAGGTTTGTATTTTATTTAAGACAGGTTTGTATTTTATTTAAGACAGGTTTGTATTTTATTCAAGACAGGTTTGTATTTTACTTAAGACAGGTTTGTATTTTATTTAACAAATGTTTGTATTTTATTTATGACAGGTTTGTATTTTATCTAAGACAGGTTTGTATTTTATTTAAGACAGGTTTGTATTTTACTTAAGACATGTTTGCATTTCATTTAAGACAGGTTTGTATTTTATTTAAGACAGGCTTGTATTTTACTTAAGACAGGTTTGTATTTTATTTAAGACAGGTTTGTATTTTATTTAAGACAGGTTTGTATTTTATTTAAGACAGGCTTGTATTTTACTTAAGACAGGTTTGTATTTTATTTAAGACAGGTTTGTATTTTATTTAAGACAGGTTTGTATTTTATCTAAGTCAGGTTTGTATTTTATCTAAGACAGGTTTGTATTTTATTTAAGACAGGTTTGTATTTTATTTTAAACAGGTTTGTATTTTATTTAAGACAGGTTTGTATTTTCTTTAGGACAGGTTTGTATTTTATTTAAAACAGGTTTGTATTTTATTTAAAACAGGTTTGCATTTAATTTAAAACAGGTTTTTTTTTATTTAAAAAAGGTTTGTATTTTATTTAAAACAGGTTTGTATTTTATTTAAAACAGGTTTGTATTTTATTTAAAACAGGTTTGCATTTAATTTAAAACAGGTTTGTATTTTATTTAAAAAAGGTTTGTATTTTATTTAAAACAGGTTTGTATTTTACATCTCACAATTACGTAAAAGCGGGAGCATTGAATGTATTTTGACAGGCTTTTTTGGGATTTTCTAATTTTGGGAACCAGATGCACAAATATCATTATAACACATTTTAGTCTTTAAACTCTTGAGAAGGGAGGCTGCAGTGGAACAATTTTCCACGGTTCGAAAGTTTTTGTTTATTTAAAACTTACAGTTGTATTAAAATGAATTAAAGTTAAAATATAACTTTGAACTTTTCTAAGCGGGTCAGCATTAAGAATCTGTGATTCTTGTAATGAATTTTTGAGTTAATTCCTGAATTGATGAAACCTCATAAGCAATTATTACATGCTTGAATAAATCACGAATAAATGTGTCAAAAATATTGAAGATATATTCTATTTAATGCAGTCACCTTCTGTTTAATTTAACTGCATTAAATAGAAGGTGGTTGTGGTGGCGGTGGTTGTAATGGCGGTGGTTGTAATGGCGGTGGTTGTAATGGCGGTGGTTGTAATGGCGGTGGTTGTAATGGCGGTGGTTGTAATGGCGGTGGTTGTAGTGGCGGTGGTTGTAATGGCGGTGGTTGTAATAGCGGTGGTTGTAATGGCGGTGGTTGTAATGGCGGTGGTTGTAATGGCAGTGGTTGTAATGGCGGTGGTTGTAATGGCGGTGGTTGTAATGGCGGTGGTTGTAGTGGCGGTGGTTGTAATGGCGGTGGTTGTAGTGGCGGTGGTTGTAATGGCGGTGGTTGTAATGGCGGTGGTTGTAATGGCGGTGGTTGTAATGGCGGTGGTTGTAATGGCGGTGGTTGTAATGGCAGTGGTTGTAGTGGTGGTGGTTGTAATGGCGGTGGTTGTAATGGCGGTGGTTGTAGTGGCGGTGGTTGTAATGGCGGTGGTTGTAATGGCGGTGGTTGTAATGGCTGTGGTTTTAATGGCGGTGGTTGTAGTGGCGGTGGTTGTAATGGCGGTGGTTGTAGTGGCGGTGGTTGTAGTGGCGGTGGTTGTAATGGCGGTGGTTGTAGTGGCGGTGGTTGTAATGGCGGTGGTTGTAATGGCGGTGGTTGTAATGGCGGTGGTTGTAATGGCGGTGGTTGTAATGGCGGTGGTTGTAGTGGCGGTGGTTGTAATGGCGGTGGTTATAGTAGCGGTGGTTGTAATGCCGGTGGTTGTAATGGCGGTGGTCGTAATGGCGGTGGTTGTAATGGCGGCGGTTGTAATGGCGGTGGTTGTAATGGCGGTGGTTGTAATGGCGGTGGTTGTAGTGGCGGTGGTTGTAATGGCGGTGGTTATAGTAGCGGTGGTTGTAATGGCGGTGGTTGTAATGGCGGTGGTTGTAATGGCGGTGGTTGTAATGGCGGTGGTTGTAATGGCGGTGGTAAATAATGTCAGTAAATGCTGACATTGACATTAGTACAAAAATCCCTGCGTTGAAGGGTCAGCAAATTACTCACTACCCATCATGCCACTCAATATCTAGCAGGAATACAATCACGCAGTGTGCGGCGCTGGAAGCACTGCGCAGTTTGTGAGGCGCTGCGCTCGGCCTATAAAGCCTGGTGCATCGCGCCGCATGACTTGCATATTTTCTGGACCCAGCGGCCCATTTTGGAAGACCTGGTCTGCACAGCCTGGTCTGACTGCGCGAAATAGATCATGCACTGTAAAGGGGTCTGACTGTGGCAGTGAATTCTCTTGCATACCGAAAGTTTAAGTAATTTATGTCTAGATGGGTGTGGTCTAAATGGGTAGGGTCTACATGGGTAGGATCTAGATGGGTAGGGTCTAGATGGGTAGGGTATAGATGAGTAGGGTCTAGAAGGTAGGGTATAGATGGGTAGGGTCTAGATGGGTAGGGTCTAGATGGGTAGGGTCTAGAAGGTAGGGTATAGATGGGTAGGGTTTTGAAGCATAGGGTTAGATGTGTAGTTTCAGAATATGGAAATATTATGTGCAAGAAATACTCCACTCTCTAATCGCTGCACAACAAAGCACACACTCTACACGTTACTCAGTTCTCAAATATATCTTAAAACAGAATATAAAAACATGTAGGTAGGAAATAAAAAAACGCAGGTAAATTAATATTTCCCTCCATAGAAAATAAAAAAAAAAGTTTGCTGCAAAACCACGCGAAAAATATCTCTCCCCATAAAAATAAATAAAAATAGTTTTCTGGAAAATTTTATTTACAACGCGAGCCGAGGGAAGATACTTTCTGGCAATTTTGATACAGGCAAAATTAAGTAAAGGAATCATTTTTCCCTCTGGTATATTTCCCTCTGGTATATTTTCCTCTGGTATATTTCCCTCTGGTATATTTCCCTCTGGTATATTTCCCACTGGTATATTTCCCTCTGGTATATTTCCCTCTGGTATATTTCCCTCTGGTATATTTCCCTCTGGTATATTTTCCTCTGGTATATTTTCCTCTGGTATATTTCCCTCTGGTATATTTTCCTCTGGTATATTTAAAAAAAAATATTTTCTAACAGCGCTGTATGTGGTGTGCAACAACCATTGGCTGGCTTAGAAAAAGTTATCTTTTTAACATTAGCAATGAATGTACCATTTTATTAAATAGAATAAATAAATATTTATAATACCTAAGCTATTTATGCAAATATCATAATACATAAATCATTTTACGGAGAAAAACAATAAATAATTTTACTGTAATATCGATTTAATGCATCTTATTATTTTATCATCAATACAATTTGAAACTTATTTTGGTGCATAGTTAATTCAACCAACTTAACAAATTTTTTCATCGACACTCCAAACCCTCCCCCAAATCCCCAAATTCTCCCCCAAATCTCCAAACCCTTCCCCCAAATCCCCAAACCCTCCCCCAAATCCCCACATTCTCCCCCAAATTCCCAAACCCTCCCCCAAATCCCCAAACCCTCCCCCAAATCCCCAAACCCTCCCCCAAATCCCCAAACCCTCCCCCAAATCCCCACATTCTCCCTCAAATCTCCAAACCCTTCCCCAAATTCACAAAACCCTCCCCCAAATCCCCCATTCTCCCCCAAATCCCCAAACCCCCCCCAAATCCCCAAACCCTCCCAAAATCCCCAAAACCTTCCCCAAATCCCCAAATACCAAGATGTGGGGCAAAGAACAAGTTCCCCCTGGGGAGGCAGCAGCAGCAGCAGACAACAGCGCACAGCAACAGGTGGGGAGGAGTTGGGGAAGATGTCACCACTGCAGCAACAGTGATGCAAACTTTGTCCATATTGATATTTGGGGCTGGGACATCCCATGTTGGGGATTTATGGGGTAAATCCAGGTTTGGATTTGGGAATCCCGCGTTGGATTTTAAAATTTCATGTTGGCTTGGGTTTGAAAATCCCATGTTGGGATTGGAAATGTCATGTTGGATTCAGGAATCCCATATTGGATTCATAAATCTTATATTGGATTCATGAATCCCATGTTGAATTTGGAAATTTTATCTCGGATTCGGAAATCCCATGCTGGATTCGGAAATCCTATATTGGATTTAGAAATCCCATGCTGGATTCGGGAATCCTATATTGGATTCGGAAATCCCATGCTGGACTCGGAAATCCCACATTGGATTCGAAAATCCCATTTGGAATTGGGAAATCCCACGTTGGGGATTTTGGCGAAACTCCTGTTTTTTCTTAATAAAATTCACTGATGAAGCACAGATTTGCATAAAATTGGCAAGCAGTGATCTCCATGTTCAGATTTTAATTTATTAAAAGCCAGACCGGGTAAATTGATTAAAAGTTCGAAAAACACAAGCCTGGCAACATTGACTTAGACTGGCAAAGTTTGATCAGCTGAGCAAATCGATGCGTTTTGCGTGATTCCCACTGTGTTGGGGAATTGGTGTTGAGGAATTAGGGGAGTTTGGTGTTGAGGAATTAGGGAAATTTTTCTTTAGGAATCAGGGGAATTTTTGTTAAGGAATTAGGGAAACCTTTGTTGAGGAATTAAAGGAATTTTGAGTTGAGGAATTAGGGGAATTTGGTGTTGAGGAATTAGGGGAGTTTGGTGTTGAGGAATTAGGGGAGTTTGGTGTTGAGGAATTAGGGGAATTTTTCTTTAGGAATCAGGGGAATTTTTGTTAAGGAATTAGGGAAACCTTTGTTGAGGAATTAAAGGAATTTTGAGTTGAGGAATTCGAAGAACTTGGTGTTGAGGAATTAGGGGAGTTTGGCGTTGAGGAATTAGGGGAATTTGGCGTTGAGGAATTAGGGGAATTTGGCGTTGAGGAATTAGGGGAATTTGGTGTTGAGGAATTAGGGGAATTTGGTGTTGAGGAATTAGGGGAGTTTGGTGTTGAGGAACTAGGGGAGTTTGGCGTTGAGGAATTAGGGGAATTTGGTGTTGAGGAATTAGGGGAATTTGGTGTTGAGGAATTAGGGGAGTTTGGTGTTGAGGAATTAGGGGAGTTTGGCGTTGAGGAATTAGGGGAATTTGGCGTTGAGGAATTAGGGGAATTTGGCGTTGAGGAATTAGGGGAATTTGGTGTTGAGGAATTAGGGGAATTTGGTGTTGAGGAATTAGGGGAGTTTGGTGTTGAGGAATTAGGGGAGTTTGGCGTTGAGGAATTAGGGGAATTTGGTGTTGAGGAATTAGGGGAGTTTGGTGTTGAGGAATTAGGGGAATTTGGCGTTGAGGAATTAGGGGAATTTGGTGTTGAGGAATTAGGGGAATTTGGCGTTGAGGAATTAGGGGAATTTGGTGTTGAGGAATTAGGGGAATTTGGTGTTGAGGAATTAGGGGAATTTGGTGTTGAGGAATTAGGGGAGTTTGGTGTTGAGGAATTAGGGGAGTTTGGCGTTGAGGAATTAGGGGAATTTGGTGTTGAGGAATTAGGGGAATTTGGTGTTGAGGAATTAGGGGAATTTGGCGTTGAGGAATTAGGGGAATTTGGTGTTGAGGAATTAGGGGAATTTGGCGTTGAGGAATTAGGGGAATTTGGTGTTGAGGAATTAGGGGAATTTGGTGTTGAGGAATTAGGGGAATTTGGTGTTGAGGAATTAGGGGAGTTTGGTGTTGAG
Organism: Morinoia aosen; assembly: GCA_030386875.1. Classification (NCBI taxonomy): domain Eukaryota; kingdom Metazoa; phylum Arthropoda; class Malacostraca; order Amphipoda; family Talitridae; genus Morinoia; species Morinoia aosen. The sequence goes on along the minus strand of CM059572.1, from coordinate 50,868,920 downwards.
GAATTAGGGGAGTTTGGCGTTGAGGAATTAGGGGAATTTGGTGTTGAGGAATTAGGGGAATTTGGTGTTGAGGAATTAGGGGAATTTGGCGTTGAGGAATTAGGGGAATTTGGTGTTGAGGAATTAGGGGAATTTGGCGTTGAGGAATTAGGGGAATTTGGTGTTGAGGAATTAGGGGAATTTGGCGTTGAGGAATTAGGGGAATTTGGCGTTGAGGAATTAGGGGAATTTGGCGTTGAGGAATTAGGGGAATTTGGTGTTGAGGAATTAGGGGAATTTGGCGTTGAGGAATTAGGGGAATTTGGTGTTGAGGAATTAGGGGAATTTGGTGTTGAGGAATTAGGGGAGTTTGGTGTTGAGGAATTAGGGGAGTTTGGCGTTGAGGAATTAGGGGAATTTGGTGTTGAGGAATTAGGGGAATTTGGTGTTGAGGAATTAGGGGAATTTGGCGTTGAGGAATTAGGGGAATTTGGTGTTGAGGAATTAGGGGAATTTGGCGTTGAGGAATTAGGGGAATTTGGCGTTGAGGAATTAGGGGAATTTGGCGTTGAGGAATTAGGGGAATTTGGTGTTGAGGAATTAGGGGAATTTGGTGTTGAGGAATTAGGGGAATTTGGTGTTGAGGAATTAGGGGAGTTTGGTGTTGAGGAATTAGGGGAGTTTGGCGTTGAGGAATTAGGGGAATTTGGTGTTGAGGAATTAGGGGAGTTTGGCGTTGAGGAATTAGGGGAGTTTAGAAAAGTCGATGAATTTTCAGTATGAATTTTCAGCTTTGGTGTACAGGAATTCCAGGGATTTGGAGATAAGAAAAGAAGCGGATTAGTGTAGTAAATAATTGAAAAATCTGTGGATTTTGAGTTAAAGAACTAAGGAATATTGAAATTAAAAATTTCTGGGAATTTGAGTAATTTTGATTTGAAGAATTTGGGGATTTGGAGTTGAGGAATTTAAGAAATTAGGAACTGAAAAATTTCAAACATTTTAAGCTGAGGAATTTGAGGAATTATGAGCAAACGATTTTGGGGAATTTGGAATTGATGATTTTAGGGTGTCGGGACACTCTGAGATGTTGAAATTGGGGAGTTTCGAGCTAACAGAAATAAATATTGCTGAAATTGGGGAGTTTCGACTTGAAATTGGGGAATTTCAATTGAGAAAAAAAAACATTGCTGAAATTGGGGAGTTTCGACTTGAAATTCCAAAGTTTTGACTTGACGGAAAAAACCCTTCAAAAAATAAACAAAATCTGAGGAATGAACAGGCTGGAATGGCTGACTTAGGGCACAGTCCTCAGCATAGGAACGAGTGCGAGATGCTCATTCCTGCCTGCCCAAAGATGCAATATGAGTGCAATGTGTGTGCAATGTGAGTGCAATGTGTATGCAATGTGAGTGCAATGTGTGTGCAATGTGTGTGCAATGTGAGTGCAATGTGTGTGCAATGTGAGTGCAATGTGTGTGCAATGTGTGTGCAATGTGAGTGCAATGTGTGTGCAATGTGAGTGCAATGTGAGTGCAATGTGTGTGCAATGTGAGTGCAATGTGTGTGCAATGTGAGTGCAATGTGAGTGCAATGTGTGTGCAATGTGTGTGCAATGTGAGTGCAATGTGTGTGCAATGTGAGTGCAATGTGTGTGCAATGTGTGTGCAATGTGAGTGCAATGTGTGTGCAATGTGAGTGCAATGTGAGTGCAATGTGTGTGCAATGTGAGTGCAATGTGTGTGCAATGTGGGTGCAATGTGAGTGCAATATGAGTGCAATGTGAGTGCAATGTGAGTGCAATGTGAGTGCAATATGAGTGCAATGTGAGTGCAATGTGGGTGCAATGTGAGTGCAATATGAGTGCAATGTGTGTGCAATGTGAGTGCAATTTGTGTGCAATGTGAGTGCAATGTGGGTGCAATGTGAGTGCAATATGAGTGCAATGTGTGTGCAATGTGAGTGCAATGTGTGTGCAATGTGAGTGCAATGTGTGTGCAATGTGAGTGCAATGTGCGTGCAATGTGTGTGCAATGTGTGTGCAATGTGAGTGCAATGTGAGGGCAATGTGTGTGCAATGTGAGTGCAATGTGTGTGCAATGTGAGTGCAATGTGAGTGCAATGTGAGTGCAATGTGAGTGCAATGTGAGTGCAATATGAGTGCAATGTGAGTGCAATGTGTGAGCAATGTGAGTGCAATGTGTGTGCAATGTGTGTGCAATGTGCGTGCAATGTGTGTGCAATGTGAGTGCAATGTGTGTGCAATGTGAGTGCAATGTGAGTGCAATGTGTGTGCAATATGAGTGCAATGTGTGAGCAATGTGAGTGCAATGTGAGTGCAATGTGAGTGCAATGTGAGTGCAATGTGTGTGCAATGTGAGTGCAATGTGAGTGCAATGTGAGTGCAATGTGAGTGCAATGTGAGTGCAATGTGAGTGCAATGTGAGTGCAATATGAGTGCAATGTGAGTGCAATGTGTGAGCAATGTGAGTGCAATGTGAGTGCAATGTGTGTGCAATGTGAGTGCAATGTGCGTGCAATGTGAGTGCAATGTGTGTGCAATGTGTGAGCAATGTGCGTGCAATGTGAGTGCAATGTGAGTGCAATGTGTGTGCAATGTGAGTGCAATGTGAGTGCAATGTGTGTGCAATATGAGTGCAATGTGTGAGCAATGTGAGTGCAATGTGAGTGCAATGTGAGTGCAATGTGAGTGCAATGTGTGTGCAATGTGAATGCAATGTGAGTGCAATGTGAGTGCAATGTGAGTGCAATGTGAGTGCAATGTGAGTGCAATGTGAGTGCAATATGAGTGCAATGTGAGTGCAATGTGTGTGCAATGTGAGTGCAATGTGTGTGCAATGTGAGTGCAATGTGAGTGCAATGTGCGTGCAATGTGAGTGCAATGTGTGTGCAATGTGTGAGCAATGTGCGTGCAATGTGAGTGCAATGTGCGTGCAATGTGAGTGCAATGTGTGTGCAATGTGTGAGCAATGTGCGTGCAATGTGAGTGCAATGTGAGTGCAATGTGAGTGCAATGTTTGTGTAATGTGTGTGTTATTTCATACTGAAAATGACTGTAAAAGAGATTGTGTATAAATAATAAGTTTTGTAGTTATTATTTGTTGAACACAGACGCTTCTTGTAGTCACTTTCAATTGTTCACGTTTTTATGAAATCTTTTATCGGATGGAAAAAATTGAAAAATTGTTTATTAAAATGTCGACAACTAATGGATACCTCCAGATAAACATGAATACAAATGAATTCTGAAGATTCTACATGAATAAAAATACAAATTATTATAATTGAAGAATTCAGACAGATACAAACACATACAGATGAATACCGATGAATTCAGGCGTATACGAATGCATGCTGATCAGTTCAAATTGATACATAGCATAAAAAAAGAACAAAAATGAAAGGAGATGAATACGGATAGAGACTGATAAATACAGGTCAATTGTGATATGTGTTAATAGAAATATATGAACAGATCTCCTATAGCTCAAAAGTTGTCTCCATTCAAAGTCCCTATAACATCTAGAAGTTCTGATATATCTAGAACGTGTCTCTACGTTGGAAGTGTTCCTATAACAACTAGAACGTGTCTCTGCGTTGGAAGTGTTCCTAAAACATCTAGAACGTGTCTTTGCGTTGGAAGTGTTCCTATAACATCTAGAACATATCTCTACGTTGGAAGTGTTCCTATAACATCTAGAACGTGTCTCTGCGTTGGAAGTGTTCCTATAACATCTAGAACGTGTCTCTGTGTTGGAAGTGTTCCTACAACATCTAGAACGTGTCTCTGTGTTGGAAGTGTTCCTATAACATCTAGAACGTGTCTCTGTGTTGGAAGTGTTCCTATAACATCTAGAATTCATGTCTCTACGTTGGAAGTGTTCCTATAACATCTAGAACGTGTCTCTGCGTTGGAAGTGTTCCTATAACATCTAGAACGTGTCTCTGCGTTGGAAGGGTTCCTATAACATCTAGAACGTGTCTCTGTGTTGGAAGTGTTCCTACAACATCTAGAACGTGTCTCTGTGTTGGAAGTGTTCCTATAACATCTAGAACGTGTCTCTGCGTTGGAAGTGTTCCTATAACATCTAGAACATGTCTCTACGTTGGAAGTGTTCCTACAACATCTAGAACGTGTCCCTACGTTGGAAGTGTTCCTATAACATCTAGAACGTGTCTCTGCGTTGGAAGTGTTCCTATAACATCTAGAACGTGTCTCTGTGTTGGAAGTGTTCCTACAACATCTAGAACGTGTCTCTGTGTTGGAAGTGTTCCTATAACATCAAGAACGTATCTCTGTGTTGGAAGTGTTCCTATAACATCTAGAACGTGTCTCTACGTTGGAAGTGTTGCCATAACATCTAGAACGTGTCTCTACGTTGGAAGTGTTCCTACAACATCTAGAACGTGTCTCTACGTTGGAAGTGTTGCCATAACATCTAGAACGTGTCTCTACGTTGGAAGTGTTCCTACAACATCTAGAACGTGTCTCTACGTTGGAAGTGTTCCTACAACATCTAGAACGTGTCTCTACGTTGGAAGTGTTCCTACAACATCTAGAACGTGTCTCTACGTTGGAAGTGTTCCTATAACATCTAGAACGTGTCTCTGTGTTGGAAGTGTTCCTACAACATCTAGAACGTGTCTCTACGTTGGAAGTGTTCCTATAACATCTAGAACGTGTCTCTACGTTGGAAGTGTTCCTATAACATCTAGAACGTGTTTTTACGTTGGAAGTGTTCCTATAACATCAAGAACGTGTCTCTGCGTTGGAAGTGTTCCTATAACATCAAGAACGTGTCTCTGTGCAGAAAGTGAAGAAATTCATTAACGACCCAAGAACCAAAAGATTTTCTTAAGTTTATGCGGTGAGTCGCGCCTGCAAAACTTCTCAAGTGCCTCGTAAATTGGAAAATTTTTTGATGCTTTCGCGTGTGGCATTTTTTAAAATTTTTATAGCGTGATATTTATGAACATATTTTTTATAGTATGTTTTTTAAACATTTTTCCATCGTACGAATTTTTAAACATTTTTTTATCGTAAATTTTTAATTATTGTGCTCGTATGAAATTTTTCTACCTTTTTCTGTCGTGTGATATATTCAAACATTTTTCTAGCTCGTTAAATTGTGAAAGATTTTTCTGCTGTGTGATATTTTTAATTATTTTTGTATTGTGTGATATTTTCAAACATTTTCCATCGTACGATATTTCCAAAATATTTTTCTAGCTTGTGATAGTTTTCAAGCATGAAACAAAACCTGGGAGTCGGAAAATAACATTTGTTGTTTATTGGCCATCTCGTATAACATTGCATTCAAGCCAATTTCGTTTTTTTCTCGAATGCGCAAGTCACGTTGTCTTGCACAATTGGGACGCGACATATTTTGTCTTGCACAATTGGGGCGCGACATATTTTGTCTTGCACAATTGGGACGCGTCATATTTTGTCTTGCACAATTGGGACGCGACATATTTTGTCTTGCACAATTGGGACGCGACATATTTTGTCTTGCACAATTGGGACGAGACATATATTTGTCTTGCACAATTGGGACGCGAAATATTTTGTCTTGCACAATTGGGATGCGACATATATTTGTCTTGCACAATTGGGACGCGAAATATTTTGTCTTGCACAATTGGGACGCGACATATTTTTGTCTTGCACAATTTGGACGCGACATATTTTGTCTTGCACAATTGGGACACGACATATTTTGACTTGCACAATTGGGACGCGTCATATTTTTGTCTTGCACAATTGGGACGCTACATATTTTCTTCTTGCACAATTGGGACGCGACATATTTTTGTCTTGCACAATTGGGACGCGTCATATTTTTGTCTTGCACAATTGGGACGCGTCATATTTTTGTCTTGCACAATTGCGACGCGACATATTTTGTTTTGCACAATTGGGACGCGACATATTTTGTCTTGCACAATTGAGACGCGACATATTTTTGTCTTGCACAATTGGGACGCTACATATTTTCGTCTTGCACAATTGGGACGCGACATATTTTCGTCTTGCACAATTTGGACGCTACATATTTTGTCTTGCACAATTGGGACGCGTCATATTTTTGTCCTGCACCATTGGGACGCGTCATATTTTTGTCTAGCACAATTGGGACGCGACATATTTTTGTCTTGCACAATTGGGACGCTACATATTTTGTCTTGCACCATTGGGACGCGTCATATTTTTGTCTTGCACAATTGAGACGCGACATTTTTTTGTCTTGCACAATTGGGACGCTACATATTTTCGTCTTGCACAATTGGGACGCGACATATTTTCGTCTTGCACAATTTGGACGCTACATATTTTGTCTTGCACAATTGGGACGCGACATATTTTTGTCTTGCACAATTTGGACGCGACATATTTTGTCTTGCACAATTGGGACACGACATATTTTGTCTTGCACAATTGGGACGCGTCATATTTTTGTCTTGCACAATTGGGACGCTACATATTTTCTTCTTGCACAATTGGGACGCGACATATTTTTGTCTTGCACAATTGGGACGCGTCATATTTTTGTCTTGCACAATTGCGACGCGACATATTTTGTTTTGCACAATGGGACGCGACATATTTTGTCTTGCACAATTGAGACGCGACATATTTTTGTCTTGCACAATTGGGACGCTACATATTTTCGTCTTGCACAATTGGGACGCGACATATTTTCGTCTTGCACAATTTGGACGCTACATATTTTGTCTTGCACAATTGGGACGCGTCATATTTTTGTCCTGCACCATTGGGACGCGTCATATTTTTGTCTAGCACAATTGGAACGCGACATATTTTTGTCTTGCACAATTGGGACGCTACATATTTTGTCTTGCACCATTGGGACGCGTCATATTTTTGTTTTGCACAATTGAGACGCGACATATTTTTGTCTTGCACAATTGGGACGCTACATATTTTCGTCTTGCACAATTGGGACGCGACATATTTTCGTCTTGCACAATTTGGACGCTACATATTTTGTCTTGCACAATTGGGACGCGACATATTTTTGTCTTGCACAATTTGGACGCGACATATTTTGTCTTGCACAATTGGGACACGACATATTTTGTCTTGCACAATTGGGACGCGTCATATTTTTGTCTTGCACAATTGGGACGCTACATATTTTCTTCTTGCACAATTGGGACGCGACATATTTTTGTCTTGCACAATTGGGACGCGTCATATTTTTGTCTTGCACAATTGCGACGCGACATATTTTGTTTTGCACAATTGGGACGCGACATATTTTGTCTTGCACAATTGAGACGCGACATATTTTTGTCTTGCACAATTGGGACGCTACATATTTTCGTCTTGCACAATTGGGACGCGACATATTTTCGTCTTGCACAATTTGGACGCTACATATTTTGTCTTGCACAATTGGGACGCGTCATATTTTTGTCCTGCACCATTGGGACGCGTCATATTTTTGTCTAGCACAATTGGAACGCGACATATTTTTGTCTTGCACAATTGGGACGCTACATATTTTGTCTTGCACCATTGGGACGCGTCATATTTTTGTTTTGCACAATTGAGACGCGACATATTTTTGTCTTGCACAATTGGGACGCTACATATTTTCGTCTTGCACAATTGGGACGCGACATATTTTCGTCTTGCACAATTTGGACGCTACATATTTTGTCTTGCACAATTGGGACGCGTCATATTTTTGTCTTGCACAATTGGGACGCGTCATATTTTTGTCTTGCACAATTGCGACGCGACATATTTTGTTTTGCACAATTGGGACGCGACATATTTTGTCTTGCACAATTGAGACGCGACATATTTTTGTCTTGCACAATTGGGACGCTACATATTTTCGTCTTGCACAATTGGGACGCGACATATTTTCGTCTTGCACAATTTGGACGCTACATATTTTGTCTTGCACAATTGGGACGCGTCATATTTTTGTCCTGCACCATTGGGACGCGACATATTTTTGTCTAGCACAATTGGGACGCGACATATTTTTGTCTTGCACAATTGGGACGCGACATATTTTCGTCTTGCACAATTTGGACGCTACATACTTTGTCTTGCACAATTGGGACGCGACATATTTTCGTCTTGCACAATTGGGACGCGTCATATTTGTGTAACATTTCTTATCCATCGCGACGCAATGTCAAAGTTCTGAGTTGCACAAAAAAAAATTGACAACAAATTCTGCAAAAGAATACATGGAATTTTCAAAATGAAATAATTGAAACCAAATTTCAAAACAACCTGAAATTTTCTCAAAAAATTAGAAACGAATTCCGAGAAAAAAATATGATATTAAAAAAAAATTAATCAAATTCGTAGAAAGAAAATGGGCAATTCATGATGTATAAAAGAATTGTCAGCTGCCATTTACCAAGTGAGTCTAATTTCCCACGAGGAGAAGCAGCGAAAGCAAGACAACTGCAGAAATTGCCCGAACACAATTGCGGAAATTGCCCGAACACAATTGCAGAAATTGCCCGATACTCGTCGTGGAGTCCCGCTCACTCGGCATGCCCGTAAAAATTCTTACATTATTGGCGCTGTCACTGGCGTTGTGGCTGTTGCTGGGCGAATCCGAAAAGGATCGTTCTCCTTCGATATTTTTTTAATTTTTAGTTGTTCATAGTCTTCGATATTCATATTCGTTGCTTTGCGTTATTCTTATTCACAATTTTTTGCCATTTTTGTTATTTTTTGGTTTTTCGGATTCTTCGATATTCATATTCGTTGCTTTGTGCTTGTTGGCGCCGTCCATGCTTCTTAAAAGCTAGTTGAAAGAATCATCCCAGCGTACTAATGCTAGGTCGATTCTCTAGGCGCCAGATGCGTGACAATCGGCCAGCGTATAGTTCACTGTTGAATTGTCTTTGTTTATTTCTAGGTATATTTAATTTGACAATAATGAGGCATAAATTGATGGCATGTGCATATTCATTTATTTTGTGTATTACCGATTTACTTAGTTTTATTCTTTATCTTTCCAGACACCTCGCAATTCCCCAATATTTTGAAACTTGCCAATGTCATTGCTGTTATCATTGTTTGCTATTACTGTGCTACCGTTAAAAGGACTAATGTTTGTTCATGTTACCTGAAATAAATCATGAGAGCACGCAACGGACTAGTATCAATTTGTTGAATCGTGTGGTAGAGGGAAGTCTATTCCCCTATAACATCGTAGGCCAGAAAGAGAGCCTACAGTGTTATTCTTATTAACAATTTTTTGCTATTTTTTGCTATATTTTTGTGATTCGTATTCTTCGATATTCATATTCGGTGCTTCGTGTTATTCTTATTCACAATTTTTCGTCATTTTTGCTATTTTTGTTATTCGTATTTTACGTTATTCTCATTCGTAATTTTATTTTATGCGCTTCTTATTCATAATTCTTTGTTAGTTTCCATTATTCGAACTCTGTATTTTTTAATTTTTGTAATTAGTACCTTTGATTTTTACATTCGTAATCTTAAGTTATTAGTATTCGTTATTTTTCGCTGTTCGAATTCGTGGTTCTTCAATGTTTGTGGTCGTGATTCTTCGTGACTTTTCGCCAATCGAGTTTACTATTTCTCGATATTCGTAGCCGTTATTTGGATTTGTGATTCTTCCTTTTTCTAGTCGTTATTTAAATTCATTATTCTTCGTTTTTCGTGTTCAAAATTTTTACACGGTCTTTCGAAGCGCAGTAAAAATTCTGCAAAAAATTTTTTCAACACGAGTTACAAAAACCTGGGAGTGCCGCGGCATTGCATTACTGTAACGAAGAAAGCTTCACGACTACAATTTAAAACCTTTAGTGAATAAAACATCAAACTGACAAAATTTAAATATCGCTGGTGATGATTGTCAACATGATTAGTTTCAAGTAGGTATTAAAGTGTTATTGAGTCAGAAGTTTTATTTTTTGTGTGTGTGAGTGTTCGTCAGGTCTCCAACTGTGTGTGTGTGTCCGCGTGTGTGTGTGTGCGTATGATCTGCAATGAATAACTTTTAAAAGCTGGGAAGCGACTGTGACCGGTTGCTCTAGAGCTTTTCGAATATTTAAGTGGTTGTTAAAAAAGTTTTCCTTCGAAAAAAAGTATTTTTTGAATTATTGTAGTAAATTTTTAGCTTCATTTTCTTTGCGCTAACGCTTTTTTAATTCTTGGCCCCAACTCTCAGCAACTCCTGTCACAACTCCTGCCAACTCCTGTCACAACTCCTGCCAACTCCTGTCACAACTCCTGCCAACTCCTGTCAAAACTCCTACCAACTCCTGTCACAACTCCTGCCAACTCCTGTCAAAACTCCTACCAACTCCTGTCACAACTCCTACCAACTCCTGTCACAACTCCTACCAACTCCTGTCACAACTCCTGCCAACTCCTGTCAAAACTCCTACCAACTCCTGTCACAACTCCTGCCAACTCCTGTCAAAACTCCTACCAACTCCTGTCACAACTCCTGCCAACTCCTGTCAAAACTCCTACCAACTCCTGTCACAACTCCTACCAACTCCTGTCACAACTCCTACCAACTCCTGTCACAACTCCTGCCAACTCCTGTCAAAACTCCTACCAACTCCTGTCACAACTCCTGCCAACTCCTGTCACAACTCCTACCAACTCCTGTCACAACTCCTACCAACTCCTGTCACAACTCCTACCAACTCCTGTCACAACTCCTGCCAACTCCTGTCAAAACTCCTACCAACTCCTGTCACAACTCCTACCAACTCCTGTCACAACTCCTGCCAACTCCTGTCAAAACTCCTACCAACTCCTGTCACGACTCCTACCAACTCCTGTCACAACTCCTTCCAACTCCTGTCCCCAACTCCTACCAACTCCTGTCACAACTCCTACCAACTCCTGTCACAACTCCTACCAACTCCTGTCACAACTCCTACCAACTCCTGTCACAACTCCTACCAACTCCTGTCACAACTCCTACCAACTCCTGTCACAACTCCTACCAACTCCTGTCACAACTCCTACCAACTCCTGTCACAACTCCTACCAACTCCTGTCACAACTCCTACCAACTCCTGTCACAACTCCTACCAACTCCTGTCACAACTCCTACCAACTCCTGCCACAACTCCTACCATCTCCTGTCACAACTCCTACCAACTCCTGTCACAACTCCTACCAACTCCTGTCACAACTCCTACAAACTCCTGTCACCAACTCTCGTTACAACTCCTACCAACTCCTGTCACCAACTCTCATCAACTCCTGTCATCAACTCTTGTCGCCAATTCCCGCCAACTCCTGTCACCAACTCCTGTCACCAAATCCTGTCGCCAACTCCTTCCAACTCCTGTCACCAACTCCTGTCACCAACTCTTGTCGCCAATTCCTGCCAACTTCCGTCACCAACTCCTGTCACCAACTCCTGTCACCAACTCCTGCCACCTCCTGCCAACTCCTGTCACCAACTCCTGCCAACTCCTGCCAACTCCTGTCACCAACTCCTGTCGCAAACTCTTGCCAACTCCTGTCACCAACTCCTGTCGCCAACTCCTGCCAAATCCTGTCACCAACTCCTGCCACCAACTCCTGTCACCAACTCCTGTCACCAACTCCTGTCTCCAACTCCTGCCAACTCCTGTCACCAACTCTTGTCGCCAACTCCTGCCAACTCCGGTCACCAACTCTTGCCAACTCCTGTCACTAACTCCTGCTAACTCCTGTCACCAATTCCTGTCATCAACTCCTGTCACCAACTCCTGTCACCAACTCCTGTCGCCAACTCCTGCCAAATCCTGTCACCAACTCCTGCCACCAACTCCTGCCACCAACTCCTGTCACCAACTCCTGTCTCCAACTCCTGCCAACTCCTGTCACCAACTCTTGTCGCCAACTCCTGCCAACTCCGGTCACCAACTCTTGCCAACTCCTGTCACTAACTCCTGCTAACTCCTGTCACCAATTCCTGTCATCAACTCCTGTCACCAACTCCTGTCACCAAATCCTGTCACCAACTCCTGTCAACTCCTCTCAGCAACTCCTGTCACCAACTCTCAGCAACTCCTGTCACCAACTCCAGTCACTAACTCCACATATTCCCCGAACTTCACCCGCTCGGGCACCCATCCTTCAGACGCAGCGGTGGTTTGCCGTCGAAGCGCAGAATGCGAGAGCCAAGCCACAAATTTCTGTCTCGTGTAAATTTGCCGTCTCGCTTATATTTGTACCTGCACTTCTATGCGAATGAGAAGGTCACTAAAGAACACCAAAATGCAGACTTGAACTTTTTTGAAATTGAAAGTCGACGTGATTTTGAGTGGAATGTTGAAGTGATTTTGAGTGGAATGTTGACGTGATTTTGAGTGGAATGTTGAAGTGATTTTGAGTGGAATGTTGACGTGATTTTGAGTGCAATGTTAAAGTGATTTTGAGTGGAATGTTGACGTGATTTTGAGTGGAATGTTGAAGTGATTTTGAGTGGAATGTTGACGTGATTTTGAGTGGAATGTTGAAGTGATTTTGAGTGGAATGTTGACGTGATTTTGAGTGGAGTGTTGAAGTGATTTTGAGAGAAATGTTGACGTGATTTTGAGTGGAATGTTGAAGTGATTTTGAGTGGAATGTTGACGTGATTTTGAGTGGAATGTTGAAGGGATTTTGAGTGGAATGTTGACGTGATTTTGAGTGGAATGTTGACGTGATTTTGAGTGGAATGTTGAAGTGATTTTGAGTGGAATGTTGACGTGATTTTGAGTGGAATGTTGACGTGATTTTGAGTGGAATGTTCAAGGGATTTTGAGTGGAATGTTGAAGTGATTTTGAGTGGAATGTTGACGTGATTTTGAGTGGAATGTTGACGTGATTTTGAGTGGAATGTTGACGTGATTTTGAGTGGAATGTTGAAGTGATTTTGAGTGGAGTGTTGACGTGATTTTGAGTGGAATGTTGACGTGATTTTGAGTAGAATGTTGAAGTGATTTTGAGTGGAGTGTTGAGGTGATTTTGAGTGGAATGTTGAAGTGATTTTGAGTGGAATGTTGAAGTGATTTTGAGTGGAATGTTGACGTGATTTTGAGTGGAATGTTGACGTGATTTTGAGTGGAATGTTGAAGTGATTTTGAGTGGAATGTTGACGTGATTTTGAGTGGAATGTTGACGTGATTTTGAGTGGAATTTTGAAGTGATTTTGAGTGGAATGTTGACGTGATTTTGAGTGGAATGTTGACGTGATTTTGAGTGGAATGTTGAAGTGATTTTGAGTGGAATGTTGACGTGATTTTGAGTGGAATGTTGACGTGATTTTGAGTGGAATGTTGAAGTGATTTTGAGTGGAATGTTGACGTGATTTTGAGTGGAATGTTGAAGTGATTTTGAGTGGAATGTTGAAGTGATTTTGAGTGGAATGTTGACGTGATTTTGAGTGGAATGTTGACGTGATTTTGAGTGGAATGTTGAAGTGATTTTGAGTGGAATGTTGACGTGATTTTGAGTGGAATGTTGACGTGATTTTGAGTGGAATGTTGAAGTGATTTTGAGTGGAATGTTGAAGTGATTTTGAGTGGAATGTTGACGTGATTTTGAGTGGAATGTTGACGTGATTTTGACTGGAATGAAAACGTGATTTTAAGATTTCTAAGATAGGAGTAATGTCAACAATATTTCAATTGATTGTTAACGTAATTTTAAGCGGAATGTAAAAATGTAAACGTAATTTTAAGATAAATATCAACGACCTTTAATTGAACCGCCAACGAAATTTTAAAAGAAATGTAAACGAAAAAAATCAACCTGCATCTGACAACCCAGTATAGTTACCAGATTCTCGGTATCCTTCAGGGTCAAATTTTCTTAGTAGATAAACCGAAATTTAAGAATTTTATCCACAAAAAACGGACCTGGGCACGACTGATCTTGCCACTCTAGGAGCAGGAAACCTCGCGTGCAGAAGCTGCGGAATATCCGCTAAAGTGGTCCAGCAAATCCGCTAAATTTGATCTAACTCACAGCACTTGCAATCGACGGAGAAATAGAACCGACAATTCGTGTGAACTTCAGCTAAGTTTTGAATCGAACATGAACTTTTAAACTTTAAATCTAACTTTAGAATCTGACTTTGAATAATTTTAAAATCTAACTTTGAAATCTAACATGAATTTCATACATAAAATCTAACTTTAAAATCTATTTTTAAAATTTGGCATGAACTCGAGGAAGCGGCCTCCATTTAAAAATTTCATTTCCAGCGATCCAGCAGTCTGTTCAAAGAAAATGAAATATTTAACTGCCTAAACACGCGTTTATATATCAATCAGTACACTGTAAATCAATTTGAAAAGCGTAACTGTTCATTTCCTATTATTATCATATATTTTTTCTATTATATTCCATCTAATGATGTCTTTTATTTAATTCAATCTATATATTTACTCTGTTATTTGTATTTATTAATTTTACCCTATTGATTTACTTTAATTGTGTTGTATCGTACGTTATATTCTGCTCCACTCCATTCTAACCTTTTTTTTCCATTTCATTCCACTCTATCCCATTCTACGAGTATTCCATTTTTCTATTGTACCGTATTCTATCTCATAATTTTTTATTTCATTCTATTTTGTTGTGATGTTTGGTGTAGTATCAACGTAATGTGTCTGGTGTGGTGTTAACACAATGATGTGGTGTCTGGTGTGGTGTTAACGCAATGATGTGGTGTCTGGTGTGGTGTTAACGCAATGATGTGGTGTCTGGTGTGGTGTTAACGCAATGATGTGGTGTCTGGTGTGGTGTTAACGCAATGATGTGGTGTCTGGTGTGGTGTTAACGCAATGATGTGGTGTCTGGTGAGGTGCTGACGCAATGATGTGGTGTCTGGTGTGGTGTTAACGCAATGATGTGGTGTCTGGTGTGGTGCAACGCAATGATGTGGTGTCTGGTGTGGTGTTAACGCAATGATGTGGTGTCTGGTGAGGTGCTAACGCAATGATGTGGTGTCTGGTGTGGTGTTAACGCAATGATGTGGTGTCGGGTGTGGTGTTAACGCAATGATGTGGTGTCTGGTGTGGTGCTAACGCAATGATGTGGTGTCTGGTGTGGTGTTAACGCAATGATGTGGTGTTTGGTGTGGTGTTAACGCAATGATGTGGTGTTTGGTGTGGTGTTAACGCAATGATGTGGTGTTTGGTGTGGTGTTAACATAATGATGTGGTGTTTGGTATGGTGTTAACGCAATGATGTGGTGTCTGGTGTGGTGTTAACGCAATGATGTGGTGTCTGGTGAGGTGCTGACGCAATGATGTGGTGTCTGGTATGGTGCTAACGCAATGATGTGGTGTCTGGTGTGGTGATAACGCAATGATGTGGTGTCTGGTGTGGTGTTAAAGCAATGATGTGGTGTCTGGTGTGGTGTTAACGCAATGATGTGGTGTCTGGTGTGGTGTTAACACAATGATGTGGTGTTTGGTATGGTGTTAACGCAATGATGTGGTGTCTGGTGTGGTGTTAACGCAATAATGTGGTGTCTGGTGAGGTGCTGACGCAATGATGTGGTGTCTGGTGTGGTGTTAACGCAATGATGTGGTGTCTGGTGTGGTGTTAAAGCAATGATGTGGTGTCTGGTGTGGTGTTAACGCAATGATGTGGTGTCTGGTGTGGTGTTAACACAATGATGTGGTGTTTGGTATGGTGTTAACGCAATGATGTGGTGTCTGGTGTGGTGTTAACGCAATGATGTGGTGTCTGGTGTGGTGTTAACGCAATGATGTGGTGTCTGGTATGGTGTTAAGCAAATAATGTGGTGTCTGGTGTGGTGTTAACGCAATGATGTGGTGTCTGGTGTGGTGTTAAAGCAATGATGTGGTGTCTGGTGTGGTGTTAACGCAATGATGTGGTGTCTGGTGTGGTGATAACGCAATGATGTGGTGTTTGGTGTGGTGTTAACGCAATGATGTGGTGTCTGGTGTGGTGTTAACGCAATGATGTGGTGTTTGGTGTGGTGTTAACGCAATGATGTGGTGTCTGGTGTGGTGTTAACGCAATGATGTGGTGTCTGGTGTGGTGTTAACGCAATGTTGTGGTGTCTGGTGTGGTGTTAACGCAATGATGTGGTGTTTGGTGTGGTGTTAACGCAATGATGTGGTGTCTGGTGTGGTGTTAACGCAATGATGTGGTGTCTGGTGTGGTGTTAACGCAATGATGTGGTGTCTTGTGTGGTGTTAACGCAATGATGTGGTGTTTGGTATGGTGTTAACGCAATGTTGTGGTGTCTGGTGTGGTGTTAGCGCAATGATGTGGTGTCTGGTGTGGTGTTAACGCAATGTTGTGGTGTCTGGTGTGGTGTTAACGCAATGATGTGGTGTTTGGTGTGGTGTTAACGCAATGATGTGGTGTCTGGTGTGGTGTTACCGCAATGATGGGGTGTCTGGTGTGGTGTTAACGCAATGATGTGGTGTCTGGTGTGGTGTTAACGCAATGATGTGGTGTTTGGTGTGGTGTTAACGCAATGATGTGGTGTCTGGTGTGGTGTTACCGCAATGATGTGGTGTCTGGTGTGGTGTTAACGCAATGATGTGGTGTCTGGTGTGGTGTTAACGCAATGATGTGGTGTCTTGTGTGGTGTTAACGCAATGATGTGGTGTTTGGTGTGGTGATAACGCAATGATGTGGTGTTTGGTGTGGTGTTAACGCAATGATGTGGTGTCTGGTGTGGTGTTAACGCAATGATGTGGTGTCTGGTGTGGTGTTAACGCAATGATGTGGTGTCTGGTATGGTGTTAAGCAAATAATGTGGTGTCTGGTGTGGTGTTAACGCAATGATGTGGTGTCTGGTGTGGTGTTAACGCAATGATGTGGTGTTTGGTGTGGTGTTAACGCAATGATGTGGTGTTTGGTGTGGTGTCAACGCAATGATGTGGTGTCTGGTGTGGTGTTAACGCAATGATGTGGTGTCTGGTGTGGTGTTAACGCAATGATGTGGTGTTTGGTGTGGTGTTAACGCAATGATGTGGTGTCTGGTGTGGTGTTAACGCAATGATGTGGTGTTTGGTGTGGTGTTAACGCAATGATGTGGTCCCATTTATCACAAAAAAATAAAAATAAAATGAAAAAATTTCCCCGTCCGCGTTAAAAAAAATAAACATCGGAAAAATAATAACAAAATGAAACGTTTTGAATTCACTTTCCCTCCTGTAAAAAATACTCAAAATATAATAGTAAAAAAATATTTAAAAAATGGCAAAAAATGAAAAACACGAAACAAAAGACTCAAAAAACACACAAAAAAAAACAAAAACGACGGCACAGAAAAAGTCAGCGCTGTGCTCCAAAAACCCCTCACACATTTCAAGCGAGGAAGCTCTCACGTTCTCTTTGATGAATTTAATTATGTTTAGCTTCAGTGACAGACACAACCGGCGACAGCTCCGCTAGCTCTCACCCTGTTGCGCTGCAGCCCCATTTTTGGAGAGCAACGCGCGACTCGGGACTTTCTTGCGCTCGCTTGGCAATGGATGTGATGTGAGAGACGTGCGTTTTATGGGAATTTCTGAAAATGTACAAAATAATAAAAGAAATTGGTGCTGACGTGACTTTCTGGCGCTCGTTTGGAAATACATAGATGTGAAGTGAGAGAAATGTGCGTTTCGAAGAAATTGAAAAAAGAACAATAATAATAATAAAAGGAATGGGTGCTCACCGTTTTCAGTAGAGGGGACTGTTTGTTGAATTTTGGAAGAGAGTAAAATTTTTTTATGCCTTGCACTCGTATTGCAATAGATGTAATGTGATGTAATGCACTCGTATTGCAATAGGTGTAATGTGAGACAGTGTTGTTTATGGGAGAAATAAAAATAAAACAGATGGGTGCTTATAATTTTCAGTAAAGAGGACAGTTTGTAGATGGGATAGGTTATTATCCAGTGTAGTATGTCCACTTAAATTGTGGTATTATTTTATTAATAACATGAGAATGTAGAAAATTGATCAATTGGTCACTTCGAAAACTTATTTTATTAAGAGCAGTCTAATTATTTTCGAAGAATTTTTAATTTCCATTTTCACGTTTAAATTTGTTCTAAAGGCTCAAACTTTCTTTCACAATTCTTTTGACGCTGAATTTACCGCAATCCAGCACAACAATCATTAGCTATTCCTTTCCAACTTTTCAACTTCGCAAAATTGTTCGAATTTTTCACGTGTTAAAATACAAAGATAACCACTCATCATTTTTTATCTTTCATAACACTAAATTGTTATAATTCCAAACATGTCATTACAAAAAAAGGGTCTTTTATAGACTGACATGTACAAAATTTTAAGCATTGAGTGTTCTAGTAAAACCAGTGAGGGATTATCTTCATTTTTTAAGTTGAAAAATTTATAATATGATTTTAACACGTGAAGGACTCACAATATTATTTTAACACGTGAAGGACTCACAATATTATTTTAACACGTGAAGGACTCACAATATTATTTTAACACGTGAAGGACTCACAATATTATTTTAACACGTGAAGACTCATAATATTATTTTAACACGTGAAGGACTCACAATATTATTTTAACACGTGAAGGACTCACAATATTATTTTAACACGTGAAGGACTCACAATATTATTTTAACACGTGAAGACTCATAATATTATTTTAACACGTGAAGGACTCACAATATTATTTTAACACGTGAAGGACTCACAATATTATTTTAGCACGTGAAAGACTCATAACATCATTTTAACACGTGAAAGACTCATAACATCATTTTAACACGTGAAGGACTCACAATATTATTTTAGCACGTGAAAGACTCATAACATTATTTTAACACGTGAAGGACTCATAACATTATTTTAACACGTGAAGGACTCACAATATTATTTTATCAGGAGAAGTACTCGAACAGTTTGTAACGCTGCTTCTTCTTTGAGGTCGATGCTTAGCATGTCCCCTCACCATAACTTAACTTATAACAACCTAACCTTTTTGATAAACTGCAGCATAAAGTTTTATGCGTCATTTCCTCAGCCAAGCGCACATCGCAGGAACATTACAGCGTGTCTCCATCTTATTTTTCAAGAAATTCTAGAAGCTGCATTCGTCCGTTGTCTTTTAAGGTTGCATTCGATCATTATTCTCGAAACCGCATTCATCTGTCTTTTGAAAGGCAGTATCAATCCGTCTTTTTCAAGGCTTCATTAATCCGAATTTTTCAAGGGCGCACAAATCTGTCTTTTTCAAGACCGTATTCGCTTTTTCTTTTTAAAGCTGCATTATTCTGTCTTTTTGAACCTTGCATTCATCCATCTTTTCCAAGGCCGCATTAATTCGTCTTTTTCAATGCTGCATGCATTCTTATTTCTTAAAGATATTTTCGTTAATTATTTTTGAGGCTGAGTTTATCCGACGATTTTAAGGCCTCATGAATGTGTTTTTTTTAAGACCGCATCATCATGTCTTTTTTCAAGATCGCTTTCGTCCGTCTTTTCCAAGGCCACATCAATCCTCTTTTTCAAAGCTGCCCAAACCGTCTTTTTCAAGGCTGAATTTGTCTACCTATATCGAGACCGAATAAATCCATTTTTTGAAGGCCACCATTAATCCTTCGTTTTCAAAGTCACATTCGTCCGTTTCTTTCCAAGTCGAATTCGTCCATCCATCACCTTCAGAAATCTATACTATAATAAGAGCGTTGTCCGTCTGTCTGTCCGTCTGTCTGTCTGTCTGTCCGAAGCCAGCCTGCAGCGTGCGATGCGCGTATCTGTGATACAAGCTTCATAAACTCCACAATTTCCAGTGCATTAATCCATCAGATGCGAGTAAGAATGAATATCACGGGAATTCTTAGGAAATAAGAACGTGTGTCATGTGATTTCAGAACATTATTATACAATTTTGACGGGCCGTATGCACTCGGCCTCATCAACTCCCGAGAGATTGAATTTTTTTATTTCTTACGGCCTTTCTTGCATTTTGCCTTCTTTCTTATTTCAAATAAAGAAGGGGGGGGGGGGGAGTGGACTAGTAATAATTAGACTAGGCTTGTATCACTGATACAAGTTGCAACTATTACACTAAATCACGTGATCTGAAAAAGGTTTCCTCTGTTGTTTCACCGTAGCTCTTTAACTTTAAAAACAAGACCGTCAGTTTTGACGGGCCGAGGGTGCACTTTCATTGCTAAATAATGTAAAGAGGAAGCATTCGATGGCGGTAAAGACGGAAGCTGGCGCGATGACAGGCTTTCTGTAGGACCTGACGGAGCTGACGGGGACTGACGTGCTGAACTGACGGGTAATGATGACGGTGCTGACGTCAGAAAATTGAGAGGGAGGCACTAATCTGGCACGTCCTGTACTTAGTGAACCAAGCATTAACTTCAGAGCCAAAGACTTCTCTTTGGGTTGCTCATGCGTTTTCTAATCATTCATTTTGCGTTGACTTTTAAATTCACATTTTCTTGGCGGAAATAATTTTTTGTTGAATTATTTTTTGATGACCGAATTCTCCAGTAGAAAGTACAGCAACTTTTTTTTGTATAATACACAAATCATTCGAACTTGTGAAATTCACCTATGAAACTCGAAGAGAAAACTCTACGGACATTACTACCAATATTTAACTATCTCAACCGTCAACTAAAAATCTGAAATTGGAAATTCTATTGTAAAGGAAAACAGTATTTCATTTCCGCACACTGCAAAAATTTTAAGCAAGAATTTTGATCATCTTCATACCAGAAAACGAAAGAACAACTAACATACATGTAGAATACTCGCTATATATTCTGCGCACCGTACACGTGAGAATTAAAGCAGACCTTATGCGACAGTGGAGAAAAACCATCCTAAAAATAGCCGAGAAGTTCCAGCGCAATTACTTCCACTTAGCGTAAAAGCTCTCGCCCATCGCAGGCACAAACACGGTTCTTGCTTCCATTTCTTAAATGAGTTCGTTAATTCAATTTCATGCATAATTAATTGACTAAATTCTGGCATTAATTGCCAAAGTGCACCTTGCCTTCTTGCAAAGTGCTTGAGTTACTCCTCAAAGAACAAAGAAAGCATAATACGGGGTACAACACGGGGCACGGGGTACAACACAGGGCACGGGGTTCAACACGGGGTACAACACAGAGCACGGGACACAACATAGGGCACGGGGCACAACACAGAGCACGGGGTATAACACGGGGCACGGGATACAACATGGACACTGGGTACAACATGGGGTACGGGGAACAACACGGGGCACGGGGCACAACATGGGGCACGGGGTACAACATGGAGCACGGGGTACAACACGGGGCATGGGGTACAACACGGGGCACGGGGCACGGGGTACAACACGGGGCACGAGGTACAATACAGGGCACAGGGTACAACACGGGGCACGGGGTTCAACACGGGGTACGGGGAACAACACGGGACACGAGGTACAACACAGGGCACGGGGCACAACATGGGGCACGGGGTACAACACGGAGCACGGGGTACAACACGGGGCACGGGGTACAACACGGGGCACGGGGTACAATACGGGGCACGGGATAGAACACGGGGCACGGGGTGCAACACGGGGCACGGGGTACAACACAGGGCACGGGGCACAACATGGGGCACGGGGTACAACATGGAGCACGGGGTACAACACGGGGCATGGGGTACAACACGGGGCACGGGGCACGGGGTACAACACGGGGCACGAGGTACAATACAGGGCACAGGGTACAACACGGGGCACGGGGTAAAACACAGGGCACAGGGCACAACACGGGGCACGGGGTACATCACGGGGCACAACACGGGACACAACACGGGGCACAACACGGGGCACAACACAGGGCACAACACGGGGCATAACACGGGGCACAACACGGGGCACAACACGGGGCACAACACGGGGTACAACACTTGGCACAACACGGGGCACAACACGGTGCACAACATGGAGTACAACACGGGACACAACACGGGGCACAACACGGGGTACAACACTTGGCACAACACGGGGCACAACAAGGGGCACAACACGGGCCACAACACGGGGCACAACACGGGGCACAACACGGGGTACAACACGGGGTACAACACGGGGCACAGCACGGGGCACAACTCGGGGCACAACACGGGGCACAACACGGGGCATAACACGGGGCACAACACGGGCCACAACACGGGGCACAACACGGGGCACAACACGGGGCACAGCACGGGGCACAACACGGTGTACAACACGGGGCACGAGGTACAATACAGGGCACAGGGTACAACACGGGGCACGGGGTAAAACACAGGGCACAGGGCACAACACGGGGCACGGGGTACATCACGGGGCACAACACGGGACACAACACGGGGCACAACACGGGGCACAACACGGGGTTCAACACGGGGCACAACACGGGGCACAACACGGGGCACAACACGGGGCACAACACGGGGCACAACACGGGGCACAACACGGGGCACAACACGGGGCACAACACGGGGCACAACACAGGGCACAACACGGGGCACAACACGGGGCACAACACGGGGCACAGCACGGGGCACAACACGGGGCACAACACACCACACACCCTCACACTCGCACTACACACACTCTACCACACACACTCTCACACACACCACTACGTTACACACAAACAAACACGCACACAAAATCACAGCACAACTCACGAAAGAGTCTTAACATCTCAGCAAATACCCACGTTTGTCTCGCGCTCAATGCACCGTAGCCTCCCCAAAAAATAAAAACAACTCACATCCTAAACGAAAACATTTCGCGCGGTCACCACAAGTTTAAACTTGGACAAACAGCCACACTTGAACAGCGGGGAGGGTCATATGTGGCGGGGTATTTGTGAAGATATGTCGTCACGAGGCCCTTTACCGTGATTGTGCAGCCTTATCGAGGCAGCTGAACTGCGGCGAGCTGTGGCGTCTTTTGTCCGCGCCGGGGCTGTGGGATACGAAAGGTACAGCCGTGACTTGTGCTGATATTGTTTGTGTTACAATGCAACTGAGATATTGTTTGTGTTACAATGCAACAGAGATGTTGTTTGTGTTACAATGCAACAGAGATATTGTTTGTGTAACAATGCAACAGAGATATTGTTTGTGTTACAATGCAACAGAGATATTGTTTGTGTTACAATACGACAGAGATATTGTTTGTGTTACAATGCAACAGAGATATTGTTTGTGTTACAATACGACAGAGATATTGCTTGTGTTACAATGCAACTGAGATATTGTTTGTGTTACAATGCAACAGAGATGTTGTTTGTGTTACAATGCAACAGAGATATTGTTTGTGTAACAATGCAACAGAGATATTGTTTGTGTTACAATGCAACAGAGATATTGTTTGTGTTATAATGCAACAGAGATATTGTTTGTGTTACAATGCAACAGAGATATTGTTTGTGTTACAATACGAGACTGAATTCTGTGTTGATTTGTTGTGTAATGGAGTGAAGTGTAATGAAGTACAATGCAGTGTAATTCAAAGTAATGCAGTGTAGTGCAAAGTAATGCAAAGTGATAGAGTACAATGCAGTGCAGCACAGAGCTATGCAGTGATTTGAAGTGAAATGGAGTGCAATACAAAGCAATGAAGTGAAATGCAAAGCAATAGAGTGCAATGCAGGGCGATACAGCGTAATGCAGTGCAATGAATTGCAGTGCAGAACAGTGGAGTGCAACAGAGAGCAGTGCCGTGCAATGGAGTGCCCTGTAATGAAGTGCAGCGCGATGCAAAATAATGCATTGTTTAGTAAGAAACATACAGTACGGAGCTGCCTATTTTTCGAGAGCAAGATTTGACTGGCTGATCAATTCATGTATTATAATATTCATGCATGATAATCTTACCCTCGGTGTGTTTATATATTTATTTATTAGTTTGGTGTCCGCTGCTTGCGTGTGTCTGTGACGCTCACAAGGACGCTCAATGACCGTCTCTGTGATACGAGTTTCACCAGTGCACAAGTACAAGAATATTTTGATGGCGGGTACTGTTGGGATGGATATATTTGTTGGGCATCCACATCTGCAAGATTTATTTAATGACGGGTACTGTTGGGATGGATATATTTGTTTGGCATCCACATCTGCAAGATTTATTTAATGGCGGGTACTGTTGGGATGGATATATTTGTTTCGCATCCACATCTGCAAGATATATTTAATGGCGGGCACTGTTGGGATGGATATATTTGCTTGGCATCCACATCTGCAAGATTAATTTAATGGCGGGTACTGTTGGGATGGATATATTTGCTTGGCATCCACATCTACAAGATTTATTTAATGGCGGGTACTGTTGGGATGGATATATTTGCTTGGCATCCACATCTGCAAGATTTATTTAATGGCGGGTACTGTTGGGATGGATATATTTGTTTGTCATCCACATCTGCAAGATTTATTTAATGGCGGGTACTGTTGGGATGGATATATTTGGTTGTCATCCACGTCTGCAAGATTTATTTAATGGCGGGTTCTGTTGGGATGGATATATTTGTTTGGCATCCACATCTGCAAGATTTATTTAATGGCGGGTAGTGTCGGGATGGATATATTTGTTTGGCATCCACATCTGCAAGATTTATTTAATGGCGGGTACTGTTGGGATGGATATATTTGTTTGTCATCCACATCTGCAAGATTTATTTAATGGCGGGTACTGTTGGGATGGATATATTTGTTTGGCATACACATCTGCAAGATTTATTTAATGGCGGGTTCTGTTGGGATGGATGTATTTGTTTGTCATCCACATCTGCAAGATTTATTTAATGGCGGGTACTGTTGGGATGGATATATTTGTTTGGCATCCACATCTGCAAGATTTATTTAATGACGGGTACTGTTGGGATGGATATATTTGTTTGGCATCCACTTCTGCAAGATTTATTTAATGGCGGGCACTATTGGGATGGATATATTTGTTTGGCATTCACGTCTTGAAAGTTTATTCAATGAAAATATCGAATGCTGTCATTTTTGACGAGCTGTGTACCTATGTGCTCTAGTAATGACAATACCTCATAATAATAATAATTATTGCATCATAAAATGAATGAGGAAGCAAATGAGTATGCATGAGTATGCATGCACAATAATACTAAAATTAATTCATAGTAATAAAAATGATTCAAAATAATAATTCAGGTTTCATAATTTGAACGAGAAAGTAAATATCGGTGCAGGCGGCTAAAAGATGTTCAGAGCAACAGACATGTTGCACACAAAATTAGTGCTCTGGTTCTCAAAAGTAGTACTTTTGCACACAAAATTAGTGCTCTGGCACACAAAAGTAGTACTTCTGCACACAAAATTAGTGCTCTGGTACACAGAAGTAGTACTTCTGCACACAAAATTAGTGCTCTGGTACACGAAAGTAGTACTTCTGCACACAAAATTAGTGCTCTGGTACACGAAAGTAGTACTTCTGCACACAAAATTAGTGCTCTGGTACACGAAAGTAGTACTTCTGCACACAAAATTAGTGCTCTGGCACACAAAAGCAGTACTTCTGCACACAAAATTAGTGTTCTGGTACACAAAAGTAGTACTTCTGCACACAAAATTAGTGCTCTGGTACACAGTAGTACTTCTGCACACAAAATTAGTGCTCTGGTACACAGAAGTAGTACTTTTGCACACAAAATATTATTGTACACAAAACATTCTTGCACAAATAATCAGTACCCTCGTTGAATGTGATCTTCTGAAATTCTATCTTGCTTGAGAAATGTTAAGTAATTTCATAAAATATGCGATAAAATGTACGCGTTTGGAATTTTTCTGACAAAGTATTTCTCTTAGAATAAGTTCTCTAACAACAGTCCAGTACAATTTATGGTCATAAAATAACAGCTTCTACAATGTGCAGGCATAGCTTCTACATTGTGCAGGTATAGCTTCTACATTGTGCAGGTATAGCTTCTACATCGTGCAGGCATAGCTCTTACTTTGTGCGAGGATGGATATATTTGTTTATCATCCACATTTTCAGGATTTATTTAAACAAAATTTACATTGTGCACTATAGTTTTTACATTGTGCTGGGATACCTTTTACATTGTGGAGGTGCAAATTTTACATTGGTCCGTCTCCGCATGAAATTTCAGAAGAAAAACATTTTTCACATTCAGAGCAGTTTTGTGACAAATCCCAGCCGGTAATTTGGCGTACTTTATTTCTTTTAAATTCCAGTCGTTATTTAGCGTTTTTATCCGTCAATATCGAGGCCGCGGTGAATTATTACCGGAATTAAAAGAATTTGGAGTTGGATTTTCTAGACATCGGCTGACGCAGGGGAGGTTTGCTCGAAATAAAACATCTTCATCTTTCGATTCAGAGTTTTCGTTTCTTTTCAAATTATATTGAAATAAAACCGCGGAAACAGCACCGTTATTTATCATATCGTCATGTGTATTTATATATTCCCTAGCAACTATATGTGTGGTGTGAAAATGAAGATTTTCATTGGAAAAATATTCTGTGTAGTTCACAGTACAATCGGACCGCAATTTGCTGGTTTTCACGTCCGCTTCTGTAAATAATATCACGTAGCTATACCTATTCCTAATTATTTCAATCATACTTTGCGTTAATAAAATAATAGACTTCTTTTTTCGGTATAAGTAGAGTATCGAAACTGTTTATATATTTATTACATTATACTATATTGGAACTGAACATATATAGAAACTGTTAGTTGAACAAAAAGTTTATGAAACATGTTTGCAAACATAAAAGTGTACGTGTGTGCGCGGGACTACGTTTCTGCCCCAAATAATATATAATCTTTTCAAATTCATTTTTATTTTATATATTTTGTTTTTATTATATTTTTAATGACCGTCATTTTGTTAGATCTGTTATTTCAAACATAACGATTTGTACTTTTTGATTGAACTGGTGATATATATAACTGGACTCCGAAACATTTTCCAATCATATACGATTTCTTTCTTTGAATATCCCTCCTTTTTAACTTCCCAATAAACACAAAGTATTGAAGCGTATTGAAGCGTCAGATTTTGCTCATGACTTCCCGCACGCAACATCACGCGGATTATTTGGCGCTACCGTGATCAACTCTGGAAAATATTTTCCCCAGCAAGACAGATGATAAAAATATTTTCCCGAGACTTATTTTTCCAAGCAAGATAGATGATAAAAATATTTTCCCGATACTTATTTTTCCAAGCAAGATAGATGATAAACAACCTGTCTAGCTGCTCGCAATAAAGGGCAAGAATTTCAATAGGCGTTCGAAGCCCTCCGACGCGCCTTGTTCGGGATCCGAACATCTTTGTGCGAGGTATTTGTGTAGGCTGTGGCCGGGTAATGGAATATTGAGGGTGATGCCAAAATTTGCATGTTATTATTTAGTTATGGATAGCAGCTCGGGTAATTACAGAAGAATTTCTGGCTCGTCTAAACTGGGTGTAAATTTTATGTTGTTCACGTCACTTGATCAGCCAGTTTAGTTTAACATATATGACGAACGTGTGTTTAGAGGAATTTAATTTTTTGTATATAGTTGTATTGTAATGTAATTTAATAAACGTGTGTTTAGAGGGATTTATTTATTTATTTTATAAATTTACGCATTTTTATGTGATGTTGTATGACATGCATATATATATATACTCGTATACATAGATATATATTTTGCTGACTTTTATATATATATATATATATATACGTGCATTTACATATATATGTACATTCGCATTATAATGTTATTTGTGTGAATGAAGGTATTCTGCATTAATAATTTGGTTTCACTTATATATATATTATATATTAATTCTATAACCATTAGAGAAGGGACTCTCAGAAGAAGGAACTTTTTAGAAAGCAGCGATATTAGTTACACTGACGTAATGAGCATGAGTTTAAAAGAACTTAACATATTGCTTCTTCATAAATATATGAATTGGTATGATTTCATGCGAGGGCATGCTTTATGAATAATTCATTTCTATATTTCCTGTCTAGGGAGCAAAGAATAAACTCATAGGAGTAGAAACTTTCTTGAAAAAGGACACAATCAACGATGGATTGAAATAACAATAATAAAACATGGATTTAATAAGCATGTGATTGAAAAAATGTACATTATTCACAGATAGATATCTGCATTGCTATATAATTTTTATGCATGAATGTATTTGATGTAAAATTTAGTTTTACAAATCCAGTTTCATTATGAAAAAATGAACTCTTGAAATAAAAATTTTTCGAAAAACATTTTTTCCCTTGTACATAGGGGATTTGTAAAATGAAGAGTTACGACTAATACTTCTACTGAATTTAGTCGTACATTCAAAGCGTAGATCCTAAACTTTTTCATTTATTAATTGGTTTAAAAAACTATCAAAAGCTTATGAAAATGAGCAAAACATTTCGGTGGACGCGCGTGCAAACAAACTATTGAAAGTTCACACAGACCTATAGCATTTCTTCTAAAGGACGCTATAAATTCATTTTTCCAATGTCGAACACCGTAATGTGGTGAACACTTATATTATTTTTACATTTATTGTGGTTAGATAATGTCTCTACATTTATAACGTATACATATTATCTCTACATATATAACGTATGCATATTATCTCTACATATATAACGTATACATATTATCTCTACTTATATAACGTGTACATATTATCTCTACTTATATAACGTATACATATTATCTCTACATTTATAACGTATACATATTATCTCTACATATATATCGTATACATATTATCTTTACATTTATAACGTATACTTATTATCTCTACATGTGCGTCCGCCGAGTATATAAATAGAATCGGCCAGAGACATCGCCGTTCATTAGCGGTGGCCTGCCGTAGAGGTAGCACATTTAGAAAGAGACGTCGCTCTTCAGTAGTGGAAGCGTGACCGTCGAGGAAGCACCTATCATCCGATCTAATAGACTCCTTGCCACTTACTAAGCCTGTGTCAACTCTGAAGTATCAATAAAGGATAACCACGTTACTGCATCGTCACTCCCGAACCTCATTCGCGTTAGTTTCGACCTGTATACTGAAAGGGACGGAACATACATATATAACGTATACATATTATCTCTACATATATAACGTATACACATTATCTCTACAGATATAACGTATACGTGTTATAGCTATATTTATATCATACACGTATATTATCTTCACGTTTCCTGTGGGTACTCGTGCTAGAAAAGCATCATTTAATTATGTTCGTTGAAATAATTCCTTACTCGGGCGTAGGGAAATAAAATTCTCGTATTATAAGAAAGTGATTTTTCATTAAAACCAACTTATATATTAGAATTCAATCTCACAGCATATGATAAATGATTTTATATTATAATTAGTCAATAAAAACAAATCCACAGCTTCATTAAAACGGTTCCAGTGCACAACATTATTTCGGAGCGTCAACTCTACGGTAAGGGAGGAAAACTTTTTTGTTCCTTGTTTTTTTGGAAAAAATTTTCACTCTTCATTTTCCGGAAATTTTTCTTACTAACCGCTTTTAGGGAAGTTTTTTGGTTCCCCGTTTTTCTAAAAAAAATTTCTGGTTCCCCGTTTTTCGGAAAATTTTCAGGTTCCCTGTTTTTCAGTTCTGATGATAAAAAAGGTGAACGTGTGTTGACCATAACATTTATATATTTATTCAAAGGAACATGCATAAAATATGAGCTGTAAAATTAAAATTTTTGAATGTACATGCAAATATTGAAGTCACATCCAAAAGTTTACGTGTGTTTTCCATGCGTAACTTGCGTAAGATATATATGTATATATTATTTAAGAATACTTTCATCACGCATTGAATCAACAACATTAGTAACCAACATACATACGCATCTTTTTTATTATCAGATAGTATACATTATCAGATAGTATACATACACGCATGCCAGTAAAAAAGCATAGAGTCGAAAAGGACACCACAAAATTAGATGAATATAGTCGAAAGACTCTTCAACGTTTCAAGATGAAAGCTTCAGAATGAAAACCAAATAATAAATTTCAAGGGGACCATTTAACGGAGTAGAATTTTACAGTGCCTTGTCTTTTTTTAACTTTTTAATTTCATTTGCAAGTTTTTTTTCGCGAGGGGATTGAATCAAAAAGTCTCATTAAATATTTGTGTCTGATTTTCAATTCTTAGCAGCTGCTACAATGTATTTTTCGACGTTCACGGTACCTTCGTCATAAAATAAAAAATGTTAAATTTTAATGAATATCATTAAATATTATTGAAGTTATTAAATATTTTTTTCAAATATTATAGAATACGAGAATACGTATTTTCATATATCATGAAATGTTATTAAATATCATTAAATGTTATTGAATATCATTGAATATTTTTAAATATCATTAAACATTATTGATTATCATTAAATATCATTAGGCTAATGCGCATCACGGCACGTCCACATCCACGCAAAATGAATAAAAAGGAATCGAATTACATCGCCTCGTACCGTCTGATATGAGTCAAGAGAGATAAAAAAAATAAATATAGAAAATGAAAATAAAGAAATAAAATATTAGAAAGTAAAATATTTTACACTGTGCGCTCATCACATTACCCTGAATTCTACGAGAAGTAATTTTAGTGTGGAATGTTGCCAGCACTGCACCGCCACCTGCGAAGTGTTGCCAGCACTGCACCGACACCTGCGAAGTGTTGCCAGCACTGCACCGCCACCTGCGAAGTGTTGCCAGCACTGCACCGCCACCTGCGAAGTGTTGCCAGCACTGCACCGCCACCTGCGAAGTGTTGCCAGCACTGCACCGCCACCTGCGAAGTGTTGCCAGCACTGCACCGCCACCTGCGAAGTATTGCCAGCATTGCACCGCCACCTGCGAAGTGTTGCCAGCACTGCACCGCCACCTGCGAAGTGTTGCCAGCACTGCACCGCCACCTGCGAAGTGTTGCCAGCACTGCACCGCCACCTGCGAAGTGTTGCCAGCACTGCACCGCCACCTGCGAAGTGTTGCCAGCACTGCACCGCCACCTGCGAAGTGTTGCCAGCACTGCACCGCCACCTGCGAAGTGTTGCCAGCACTGCACCGCCACCTGCGAAGTGTTGCCAGCACTGCACCGCCACCTGCGAAGTATTGCCAGCATTGCACCGCCACCTGCGAAGTGTTGCCAGCACTGCACCGCCACCTGCGAAGTGTTGCCAGCACTGCACCGCCACCTGCGAAGTGTTGCCAGCACTGCACCGCCACCTGCGAAGTGTTGCCGCACTGCACCGCCACCTGCGAAGTGTTGCCAGCAATGCACCGCCACCTGCGAAGTGTTGCCCGCACTGCACCGCCACCTGCGCAGTGTTGCCAGCACTGCACCGCCACCTGCGAAGTGTTGCCAGCACTGCACCGCCACCTGCGAAGTGTTGCCAGCACTGCACCGCCACCTGCGAAGTGTTGCCAGCACTGCACCGCCACCTGCGAAGTGTTGCCAGCATTGCACCGCCACCTGCGAAGTGTTGCCAGCATTTTACCGCCACCTGCGAAGTGTTGCCAGCACTGCACCGCCACCTGCGAAGTGTTGCCAGCATTGCACCGCCACCTGCGAAGTGTTGCCAGCACTGCACCGCCACCTGCGAAGTGTTGCCAGCATTGCACCGCCACCTGCGAAGTATTGCCAGCATTGCACCGCCACCTGCGAAGTGTTGCCAGCACTGCACCGCCACCTGCGAAGTGTTGCCAGCACTGCACCGCCACCTGCGCAGTGTTGCCAGCATTGCACCGCCACCTGCGAAATGTTGCCAGCACTGCACCGCCACCTGCGAAGTGTTGCCAGCACTGCACCGCCACCTGCGAAGTGTTGCCAGCACTGCACCGCCACCTGCGAAGTGTTGCCAGCACTGCACCGCCACCTGCGAAGTGTTGCCAGCATTTCACCGCCACCTGCGCAGTGTTGCCAGCACTGCACCGCCACCTGCAAAGTGTTGCCAGCACTGCACCGCCACCTGCGAAGTGTTGCCAGCACTGCACCGCCACCTGCGAAGTGTTGCCAGCATTGCACCGCCACCTGCGAAGTGTTGCCAGCATTTCACCGCCACCTGCGAAGTGTTGCCAGCACTGCACCGCCACTTGCGAAGTGTTGCGAGCATTGCACCGCCACCTGCGAAGTATTGCCAGCATTGCACCGCCACCTGCGAAGTGTTGCCAGCACTGCACCGCCACCTGCGAAGTATTGCCAGCACTGCACCGCCACCCGCGAAGTATTGCCAGCACTGCACCGCCACCTGTGAAGTATTGCCAGCACTGCACCGCCACCTGCGAAGTATTGCCAGCACTGCACCGCCACCTGTGAAGTATTGCCAGCACTGCACCGCCACCTGCGAAGTATTGCCAGCACTGCACCGCCACCTGCGAAGTATTGCCAGCACTGCACCTTCACCTGTGAAGTATTGCCAGCACTGCACCGCCACCTGCGCAGTATTGCCAGCACTGCACCGCCACCTGCGAAGTATTGCCAGCACTGCACCGCCACCTGCGAAGTATTGCCAGCACTGCACCGCCACCTGCGAAGTATTGCCAGCACTGCACCGCCACCTGCGCAGTATTGCCAGCACTGCACCGCCACCTGCGAAGTATTGCCAGCGCTGCACCTTCACCTGTGAAGTATTGCCAGCACTGCACCGCCACCTGCGAAGTATTGCCAGCACTGCACCGCCACCTGCGCAGTATTGCCAGCACTGCACCGCCACCTGCGAAGTATTGCCAGCGCTGCACCGCCACCTGCGAAGTATTGCCAGCACTGCACCGCCACCTGCGCAGTATTGCCAGCACTGCACCGCCACCTGCGAAGTATTGCCAGCACTGCACCGCCACCTGCGCAGTATTGCCAGCACTGCACCGCCACCTGCGAAGTATTGCCAGCGCTGCACCGCCACCTGCGAAGTATTGCCAGCACTGCACCGCCACCTGCGAAGTATTGCCAGCACTGCACCGCCACCTGCGAAGTATTGCCAGCACTGCACCGCCACCTGCGAAGTATTGCCAGCACTGCACCGCCACCTGCGCAGTATTGCCAGCACTGCACCGCCACCTGCGAAGTATTGCCAGCACTGCACCGCCACCTGCGAAGTATTGCCAGCACTGCACCGCCACCTGCGCAGTATTGCCAGCACTGCACCGCCACCTGCGAAGTATTGCCAGCACTGCACCGCCACCTGCGAAGTATTGCCAGCACTGCACCGCTACCTGCGAAAGTCTGAAGCAAGACACGTTAGGCAGAATTTACGGATGGGATTCATCCCTAATGCATCATATTCAGTCCTAATACATTAAATACAGCCATATTACCTATGTTTCAGCCCTAATACCTAAGATTCAACCCTAATACATGAAACTTAGCCCAATCACGAGGATTCAGCCCTATTATTTGAAATTCAGCCTTAATACATGGGATTTAGCCCTAATTTTTGTTATTCAGCCCTAATACCTGCCATTATGCCATAATCATGTCATTCGGCCCTAATTCTAATTAATCAATCCCCACTTGTGTATTCAGCCATAATTATTGTTATTCAACCCCAATTCATGTTATCCAGCTCTAACTCATATTATCCAGCCCCAATCTTTGTTATCCACCCCTAACTCTTATTATCCACCCCTAACTCTTATTATCCAGCCTTAACTCTCATTATCCACCCCTTACTCTTATTATCCACCCCTAACTCTTAGTATCCAGCCTTAACTCTCATTATCTACCCCTAACTCTTATTATCCAGCCCTAATCCTTGTTATCCAGCCCTAACTCTTATTATCTAGCCCTAACTCTTAGTATCCAGCCTTAACTCTCATTATCTACCCCTAACTCTTATTATCCAGCCCTAATCCTTGTTATCCAGCCCTAACTCTTATTATCTAGCCCTAACTTTTATTATCCAGCCTTAACTCATATTATCCACCCCTAACTCTTATTATCCAGCCCTAATCCTTGTTATCCAGCCCTAACTCTTATTATCCAGCCCTAATCCTTGTTATCCAGCCCTAACTCTTATTATCTAGCCCTAACTCTTAGTATCCAGCCTTAACTATCATTATCTACCCCTAACTCTTATTATCCAGCCCTAATCCTTGTTATCCAGCCCTAACTCTTATTATCCAGCCCTAATCCTTGTTATCCACCTCTAACTCTTATTATCTAGCCCTAACTTTTATTATCCAGCCTTAACTCTCATTATCCACCCCTAACTCTTATTATCCACCCCTAACTCTCATTATCCACCCCTAACTCTTATTATCCACCCTAACTCTTATTATCCAGCCCTAACTCTCATTATCCACCCCTAACTCTTATTATCCAGCCCTAATCCTTGTTATCCAGCCCTAACTCTTATTATCCAGCCCTAATCCTTGTTATACAGCCCCACGCAACGAAAAGTTCACACAACAAAGCCCTCTCCAATTACAAAACAGATAAAGAACAAAATAACAAATAATTCCTTTTGAGGCCTGCAGTGCGCAAATAATTCCCTTTGAAGTCTTCTGAGCGCTCCCATGCAGAGCAATGCAACCTATGCGTTCCTTTGGATCATATCCAGATGGTCTCAACTGCTTCTACTCAAATGTAGCTCTGCATTTTAGAATCCTTCTTATGGTTAACGTTAAACCAGTTTAAATGAGATTATATCAAGCATCTCTTTCCTGTTTTTATGACAATTCCTGTTTCTTTTGTGATCCTTTTTTTGACCAAATCCCGCTTTTGTAAAGTCAAATATTGTTTTTAATACCAAGTCCGGCTTTCTAGGATCAAATCCTGCTTTTTATGACCAAATCCTGCTTTTGTAAAATCAAATATTGTTTTTAATACCAAGTCCGGCTTTCTGGGATCAAATCCTGCTTTTTATGACCAAATCCTGCTTTTGTATAGTCAAATATTGTTTTTAATACCAAGTTCAGCTTTCTATGATCAAATCCTGCTTTTTATGACCAAATCCTGCTTTTGTATAGTCAAATATTGTTTTTAATACCAAGTCCGGCTTTCTAGGATCAAATCTTGCTTTTTATGACCAAATCCTGCTTTTGTATAGTCAAATATTGTTTTTAATACCAAGTCCAGCTTTCTAGGATCAAATCCTGCTTTTTATGACCAAATCCTGCTTTTGTAAAGTCAAATGTTGATTTTAATACCAAGTCCAGCTTTCTAGGATCAAATCCTGCTTTTTATGGGGAAATCCTGCTTTTGTATAGTCAAATATTGTTTTTAATACCAAGTCCGGCTTTCTAGGATCAAATCCTGCTTTTTATGGGGAAATCCTGCTTTTGTATAGTCAAATATTGTTTTTAATACCAAGTCCGGCTTTCTAGGATCAAATCCTGCTTTTTATGACCAAATCCTGCTTTTGTATAGTCAAATATTGTTTTTAATACCAAGTCCGGCTTTCTAGGATCAAATCCTGCTTTTTATGACCAAATCCTGCTTTTGTAAAGTCAAATTTTGTTTTTAATACCAAGTCCGGCTTTCTAGGATAAAATCCTGCTTTTTATGGGGAAATCCTGCTTTTGTATAGTCAAATATTGTTTTTAATACCAAGTCCGGCTTTCTAGGATCAAATCCTGCTTTTTATGACCAAATCCTGCTTTTGTAAAGTCAAATATTGTTTTTAATACCAAGTCCGGCTTTCTAGGATCAAATCTTGCTTTTTATGACCAAATCCTGCTTTTGTATAGTCAAATATTGTTTTTAATACCAAGTCCGGCTTTCTAGGATCAAATCCTGCTTTTTATGACCAAATCCTGCTTTTGTAAAGTCAAATATTGTTTTTAATACCAAGTCCAGCTTTCTAGGATCAAATCCTGCTTTTTATGACCAAATCCTGCTTTTGTATAGTCAAATATTGTTTTTAATACCAAGTCTGGCTTTCTGGGATCAAATCCTGCTTTTTATGGGGAAATCCTGCTTTTGTAAAGTCAAATATGGTTTTTAATACCAAGTCCGGCTTTCTGGGATCAAATCCTGCTTTTTATGACCAAATCCTGCATTTGTATAGTCAAATATTGTTTTTAATACCAAGTCTGGCTTTCTGGGACCAAATCCTGCTTTTTATGACCAAATCCTGCTTTTGTATAGTCAAATATTGTTTTTAATACCAAGTCCGGCTTTCTGGGATCAAATCCTGCTTTTTATGACCAAATCCTGCTTTTGTATAGTCAAATATTGTTTATAATACCAAGTCCGGCTTTCTGGGATCAAATCCTGCTTTTTATGACCAAATCCTGCTTTTGTATAGTCAAATATTGTTTTTAATACCAAGTCTGGCTTTCTGGGACCAAATCCTGCTTTTTATGACCAAATCCTGCTTTTGTATAGTCAAATATTGTTTTTAATACCAAGTCCGGCTTTCTGGGATCAAATCCTGCTTTTTATGACCAAATCCTGCTTTTGTATAGTCAAATATTGTTTATAATACCAAGTCCGGCTTTCTGGGATCAAATCCTGCTTTTTATGACCAAATCCTGCTTTTGTATAGTCAAATATTGTTTTTAATACCAAGTCCGGCTTTCTGGGATCAAATCCTGCTTTTTATGACCAAATCCTGCTTTTGTATAGTCAAATATTGTTTTTAATACCAAGTCCGGCTTTCTGGGATCAAATCCTGCTTTTTATGACCAAATCCTGCTTTTGTAAAGTCAAATATTGTTTTTAATACCAAGTCCGGCTTTCTAGGATCAAATCCTGCTTTTTATGACCAAATCCTGCTTTTGTATAGTCAAATATTGTTTTTAATACCAAGTCCAGCTTTCTGGGATCAAATCCTGCTTTTTATGACCAAATCCTGCTTTTGTATAGTCAAATATTGTTTATAATACCAAGTCCGGCTTTCTGGGATCAAATCCTGCTTTTTATGACCAAATCCTGCTTTTGTATAGTCAAATATTGTTTTTAATACCAAGTCCGGCTTTCTGGGATCAAATCCTGCTTTTTATGACCAAATCCTGCTTTTGTAAAATCAAATATTGTTTTTAATGCCAAGTCCGGCTTTCTGGGATCAAATCCTGCTTTTTATGACCAAATCCTGCTTTTGTAAAGTCAAATATTGTTTTTAATACCAAGTCCAGCTTTCTAGGATCAAATCCTGCTTTTTATGGGGAAATCCTGCTTTTATATGCCCGAATTGTATTTTTTAAAGTAAAATTCTACTCTGTTCATAAAATCTTCCTTTTTCATAGCCATTTCTTGCTTTTTATTGTCAAATTCTATTTTTATGGCTAAGTCCTCCTTTATTATGGTATAATCATGCTTTTTTATGATAAAATTGGGTAGTTTGAATTACGAATTTGCTCATTTAATTAAATTTTCACTTACGATTTTGTGTTTCAGATGCTGAAGATGTGCCTTGAGTTGGAATCACCTATTTTTGTGCCTCGGGTTCAGGTCTGCTTCTTCTTGACTCAATTCTGCAAAAGAATCCTGTCTGCTACATAGATGTGAAATGCGTTTATACATAATTATCTACAAGTTCCAATTGGGTGCCATCACATGAACATTTTTTTATTGATATGTTCCTAAATAACAAAATAATTGCACCAGTTTTGAGATAATAAGGAGGTATGCCAGAGGGCGTCAGTGGGTGTAAGAAATCTGGTGTATCGTCGGTTTGCATCCCATCATTTGTTGCAGTTCGTCCTTTTATCTAATGGCAGCAAATTCAATAACACTTCATTTATTATCAAACAATCACATTTTTGGGAGAAAGCGTCGCTCTACCTCGACGTTCTTCCTGTGCATCACTTGAAATCGACGTTCTTTTACGAAGGCAAAAATTTTGAAATATTTGTTTCGTGAGGCGTTTCAATATCATCCCTCCCATGAGAGTTGGGTCTGCAACAGCAGTCCCATTACCAACTCTAAGAAGCCACGCTACAAATTCCAGCTGATCTTCGCTGCTCTCAAATTTTCGCTGAGTCAGTACCACAGTCAACGAAGCAATGTAGCGTCAAACCAGTCTTGTACCACCGTATGGCAATGCTGACGTCATGGCATCGAACCAATAGCAGCGCGCAGATTGCATCTGGCAACACTGCTACCCTCAAATCTGGCCCCGCTATTGGCCTAACGACATGTCGCGAGGGTGATGTCATCCAGTGTGTTTGAAATAAAGCCATTCTATTGGCTAGCCGGACTAGAGAAAATGTATTTTTCTACATTGAAATGCCTTAGATTGTTCCCTCTACCATGGTCTTTAAGACCTAAAATACTGAAACCTATTAATACATATTTCATCAGTGGCTTGTTATGTACTTCTAGGCTGCATTAGACGCAAATATCCTCCTAGGAGCATAACCTTTGCCAAAAATAGTTCATTATTTCCACATACATCTTGCAGACACTTCTCAATACCGTGGAAAGTAAGAGGGCTACATAGAGGCCAAAATAATCAAATTCAATAAGTGATTAAATCGAAGGAAAATATATGTTGGGTCTAAGAGTCTCTGCGCTACAGTCATTCACGTAGGCTATGAATGACGAAAAAGGCTAATGATGTTTTTCTTCTTCTGTAGCTTGAATTTTCATCTGAAAATATGTATCGTTAATTTTATAATGTCGTTGCACTACTACGGCTCTTATCATTGAGTTACCAGCCATCACAGTCGTACTAAATAGCCAACTATTCAAATCAAAAACTAATCAACTAACTAACTAACTAACTTAAACTCAAGCAGAAATACATATAACTTTCAACGAAAGCATTGCTCTAGTCTGAGTAATGCTTTCGTAATCTCTTCGAAAGCAAGCAGAATTTTTGTTCGTTTGTTTGAAGAAATTATGTTAATCAGAACGAATGGTTGGTGTAGTTCAAAAGAGCTTGCGCACTTCAAACGATGTAATTCTGGTAATGCTATTTGCGAAGAGAAAATTTAGGACACAGTGTTGCATTTTAGCCGAGGTCAAACAGTCAAGCTCCGGTTATATCCAGTTTTGGACCGGAATCCGGTTTTGGATCCCCCAGTTTTGGACCGAAATGACCCCTGCCATTATGCGCTGGTATGTCGAAAAATGAATTCTTTTTTTGGTATTCACTATCGTACCGTACCCAAGGAATGAGGTACGATAGTGAGGAATGAATAAATAAGTAAATAAAAAAAATAAATGAATAAATTGAGTTGAATAAATTGAATAAATTGAGGAATGAAGAACTTTAATTTGGTATTGGATTGCTCGAAGCGTGCAAATGGACTGTCCCTGCAAGATATTTTATTTTATTTTTACGTAACAATTAGATCAAGATGTCACCTGTGCTATTTATAGACTAGGCTAAATTCCAAAGTCATTCATTTTTACGTAACTCTATTTTTCTATTCTATCAAGATTTCACCTGTGCTATTTACAAGCTAAGTTGAATTCGAGGGTCTTTTTTTTTATATAGCTCTTTTTTTATTGGATCAAGATGTCAAAGGTGCTATTCATAGGCTAGGTTAGATTCAAGAGTCAAGGTTTTTACGTAGCTCTTTTTGCTATTAGATCAAGATTTCAAGTTGCTATTTATAGGCTAGGTTAGATTCAAGAGTCATGTATTTTTACGTAACTCTTTTTGCTATAACATAGATAAAAATAGCACTTGTGCTTTTAATAGGCCAAATTAAATTCTAGAATCAAAACAGGCTTTATTTTTAGAGAAGGAAGTGAACTTAAAATTAATCATTTGACCATGGGTGTCCGTCATTGTATATATATATATATATACCCGGTGCTTTTTTTCAAATGCTCGTGTTTACTCAGCGTCCAGATGATTACATTAAAATTTTCATAACGATTGTTAGAATCGTTGATGAGAAAATTATGTGTCTCTCACGCACCACCTCCCGTATGCCCTTCAAGCCCCACCTCCTGTATGCCCTTCAAGCCCCACCTCCTGTATGCCCTTCACGCACCACCTCCTGTATGCCCTTCACGCACCACCTCCTGTATGCCCTTCACGCACCACCTCCTGTATGCCCTTCACGCACCACCTCCTGTATGCCCTTCACGCACCACCTCCTGTATGCCCTTCACGCACCACCTCCTGTATGCCCTTCACGCACCAC
Organism: Morinoia aosen; assembly: GCA_030386875.1. Taxonomy (NCBI): domain Eukaryota; kingdom Metazoa; phylum Arthropoda; class Malacostraca; order Amphipoda; family Talitridae; genus Morinoia; species Morinoia aosen. The sequence continues at coordinate 50,828,853 of CM059572.1, read as the reverse complement.
CTCCTGTATGCCCTTCACGCACCACCTCCTGTATGCCCTTCACGCACCACCTCCTGTATGCCCTTCACGCACCACCTCCTGTATGCCCTTCACGCACCACCTCCTGTATGCCCTTCACGCACCACCTCCTGTATGCCCTTCACGCACCACCTCCTGTATGCCCTTCACGCACCACCTCCTGTATGCCCTTCACGCACCACCTCCTGTATGCCCTTCACGCACCACCTCCTGCATGCCCTTCACGCACCACCTCCTGCATGCCCTTCACGCACCACCTCCTGTATGCCCTTCACGCACCACCTCCTGTATGCCCTTCACGCACCACCTCCTGTATGCCCTTCACGCACCACCTCCTGTATGCCCTTCACGCACCACCTCCTGTATGCCCTTCACGCACCACCTCCTGTATGCCCTTCACGCACCACCTCCTGTATGCCCTTCACGCACCACCTCCTGTATGCCCTTCACGCACCACCTCCTGTATGCCCTTCACGCACCACCTCCTGTATGCCCTTCACGCACCACCTCCTGCATGCCCTTCACGCACCACCTCCTGTATGCCCTTCACGCACCACCTCCTGTATGCCCTTCACGCACCACCTCCTGTATGCCCTTCACGCACCACCTCCTGTATGCCCTTCACGCACCACCTCCTGTATGCCCTTCACGCACCACCTCCTGTATGCCCTTCACGCACCACCTCCTGTATGCCCTTCACGCACCACCTCCTGCATGCCCTTCACGCACCACCTCCTGCATGCCCTTCACGCACCACCTCCTGTATGCCCTTCACGCACCACCTCCTGTATGCCCTTCACGCACCACCTCCTGTATGCCCTTCACGCACCACCTCCTGTATGCCCTTCACGCACCACCTCCTGTATGCCCTTCACGCACCACCTCCTGTATGCCCTTCACGCACCACCTCCTGTATGCCCTTCACGCACCACCTCCTGTATGCCCTTCACGCACCACCTCCTGTATGCCCTTCACGCACCACCTCCTGTATGCCCTTCACGCACCACCTCCTGTATGCCCTTCACGCACCACCTCCTGTATGCCCTTCACGCACCACCTCCTGTATGCCCTTCACGCACCACCTCCTGTATACCCTTCACGCACCACCTCCTGTATGCCCTTCACGCACCACCTCCTGCATGCCCTTCACGCACCACCTCCTGTATGCCCTTCACGCACCACCTCCTGTATGCCCTTCACGCACCACCTCCTGTATGCCCTTCACGCACCACCTCCTGTATGCCCTTCACGCACCACCTCCTGTATGCCCTTCACGCACCACCAACCCTCAAAAGAAAACCCGTCCCCGTTGCACTTGACACTAACGGCCGACGTCGTGTGAAGGTCAATGAACGCTGCATGTTCTCGGGCTATTGACGTTCACACCCCGGAAAAAATTTTTTACGGAAATATGAGAATATTTCCATAGGATCTTCCCAAGTACAACGAAGAGAATTTCGTTGCTTTTGGGATAACTTTTTTAATTTTAGAAATGGTTATTTTACCGGCAGAGATGCGAGTTCTCTCGGGAGTAAGTTAAATACTGGGAGCATTCTCCGTGGAGTTTCGATCATCGTTTTTTGTTGTTTCTAGCACTGCAAAATTGTCTAATTTTTTGAAGCAAATGATTTTGAGTTTTGTTTAAACACTGAAAGGATGCACTGAGGTAATAAAAGTAATTGCAGCCTATGTGCTGCGATTTTTCTTTTCAAACTCACAGGAGAGGGAAAGATGATAATTGAAAGCATTGATTTTGTTCCGAAGTTTCACTGTGTTCGTAATTGAAATCTGAATTTTTCAAAACCTGATAGATATCAAATTTCCTAAACAATTTCCTGCTGAACAAAATGAGATACTTTTAAATAAAGCTAGCACAAGAGGAAGATTAAGTTCCCCCTCCACCCTCTCGGACACAGAAACCCTCTTTATTTTGCAACTAGAATAAACGCAAACACAACACGCTGTCCTAGATACAGTAGTAGATTAAGCTTTTTGATAATGGCGCAGAGAAATCCTGACGTAACCAACAAAGCAAACGACACCTAGGTTGGCTAGCCAACACTGCAGCCTAGATAAGGCGCAATTTGCGCGAAAGAGAACAGAACTTACAAAGAGGTATTCAACCGGAGAATTCCAGAATTATGCTTCCATTGTTTGAGATAATCCTACCCGTTGATACTCGGGATGTTTCGACAAAGGAACAATTCTATGACCGGATTTTAAAATAATTTCTGAGGCCGGACTCAAATATAAGTGAGAGAACAGGCAATGAAATATTTATTTACGAATAAAATGTTTAAGAATAAGGTATTTAGGACATAAGATATTTAATAAGAATATTTACGAATAAGATGTTTCGAACGTTAAAGTAAAGTAGTTCATGTTATTTTGCCTGCTTATTTTACCCTGTTATTATGCTTAGTTATTTTTCTTGGCTAGTTCACCTGCTTATTTCACACGGTTATTTCCCTTGCTTACTTTGCTTGGTAATTTTACGTGGATATTTTAACTGGTAGTTTTACCTGGTTATTTTGCCTAGTTTTTTGTTTTATTATAATATCCTGTTTTTTATACAGTTATTTTAAATGTCTATTTTATGTGATTATTTTCCAGATTATTTTACCTTTTTATTTTCCTGGTTATTTTATCTGGTTATTTTCTTGCTTTTTATTGGTCATTTAACTTGGTGATTTTATCTGTTTATATTACAAGGTTATTTCGCTGGTTATTTTACTTGCTTAATATACATGGTAATTTACATGATTATTTTACATGGTTATTTCAACTGCTTATTTTACCTGGTTATTTAACAAACGGTTTTCAACTGGTTATTTTACCCGGCTATTTGGCCTGGTTATTTTCCCTGCTTATTTTACCTGGTAATTTTGTCTTAACTGGTTATTTTCTCGGGTAATTTACCTGGTTATTTTCCCTCGCTTCATCAGCTAAGAAAATCTGTAGTAAGAAATATGAGTCACCTAACTGATAATATCACCTCCTCACTACACCGCATCACCTTCCACCATCATCCTCATCATCACCATTATCACCACTACTATCAATGGGATTTTTATCATCACAGCCACTACCATCGCCACCATCACTAACACAATAGAACGAATTATAGGAATAAGACACTTAAACATAAAATAAGTTTTCAAAAAGGTTTTTAGCTCCCCCAAGTTGACTTGGCCGCTCTATTTCGTGTCGCAAAAGTTATTGAGCATTTGGAAAACATGACTGCAAAAACAATTGAAGTATTTCGAAGATCATGATTGGGCAATATGCAACGAAATCATGCATGGTTACCAAAATGTGTGATATATAGCGATTTTCAGGTGTGGTTGCAAAAAATATGTGATACCTAGCGAGTGTCAAGCATGGTTGTCAAAATATGTGACATGTAGCGAGTATGCAACATGATTGCCAAAATATGTGACATTTAGCTGGGATCAAGCGTGGTTGCCAAAATATGTGACATATAGCGAGTAGCCAAGTTCACGCAAACGACTTACGCTGCGTGCGTTACTCCTGCGATGACGCAAATAAGATTTAAATTCAGCCCCAGTTCAAATAAAGTCGACGTTCTTATTTCCTCGTGTGTTACACACCGCACGTTCACGCAGCGAATTTTGCACTTTCATTTTGCAAAATAGCTTTTATTGGAGACGTGACCGCGGGCTGTTTGCTCCCGATTTTGGGCCGGGAATTTCTTTGAGCGAGCAAAGCCTTGAGGATATATATATTATTTTGAATTTTGATATATATGTTATTAGGAATTTTCATATGTATGTGGTTTGGAATTTTCATATATATATATATATATATTATTTGGAATTTTCATGTATATATTATTTGGAATTTTCATGTATATATTATTTTGAATTTCCATATAGATGTTATTCGGAAATTTCATATATATATATATATATTATTTGGAATTTTCATGTGTATATTATTTGGAATTTTCATATATATATTATTTGGAATTTTCATGTATATGTTATTTAGAATTTTCATGCATATATTATTTGAAATTTTCAGAGATATGTTATTTGGAGTTTTTAAATATATATTATTTGGAATTTTCATATATGTATAGATTATTTGGAATTTTATTATGTATATTATTTGGAATGTTCATATATATATTATTTGGAATTTTCATACATATATTATTTGAAATTTTCAGAGATATGTTTTTGGAATTTTTAAATATATATTATTTGGAATTTTCATAAAAATGTATTATTTGAAATTTTCATACATGTATTAAATGGAATTTTCATACATACATTATTTAGAATTTTAACTATTCCCTTACCACGTTTCACTGCGCTGATGATGGAATTTCAATAATTCCGAAACGTATGCCATAAAAATGCTGTTCATTTCTCTGGTTCTTCTTTTTATTCTACGAGTGAGATTCTCTACGAATTGTTTTATTGGAAGTATATGTTTTGGGCAGTTTTCAGGTTTGGGTATGTAATATTTGGCTCAATGTAACTTTGCACTGAATTTTTAACAATTTTATTTAATATTAAGATTTGGTATTTATGCAGGAATAAATATTTAAAGATCACAAAGCAGCAATTGTTGTAGATGATTTTAGATGCAAGCTCACTGCACTAATAGATTTTATTCTATTTTTAATCCGCGCTTTGATCTTTCACCTTGAGGACAGAATTCTATTTTTCGAAACACATTCCCGTTTGTCTTATTTTACTGATATTAATGAACTCAGTCGTGAGTAAATTCACAGTCATTCTTACTTGCAGCAGTTATATTTTTGTTCTGTATATTGACGCTGCTATTTATAATTTATACTTTATACTAAATGAGTGCAAGAAGGAAATGGCATAGCACTATTGAAGTAAAATCTAAGTATTACTCTACCTAATAATACCCTTGGTGTGTTTATTTATGTACAGAATGTCCCACAAAAACCTAAGCCGAGTACGAGTATTTCTTTTACCGTATCAGTGGTACCATCATAATCAGTAATATCTTAACGATATGTTAATTTTGAAGGATTATTTTGCTATAAATTTAATACTTATGAATTTCTTACGATGGTATTACTGATATGGGAAAATAAATACTCGGTTCGGGTTTTTGTTGAACTTGCTGTACTTTTCACGCGCAAGATAAAAAAAAACCAACGTAAAAATATACATTTCTTATTTATTTCTTTTTAGGCAAACGTTTCGGAATGTTGAAATTCCATCTTCAGTGCAGTAAAACGTGGTGAAGGGAACAGTGAAAATTGGTGAGGAACAAATAAAAAATGTATATATTTACGTCGATTCTCCTTCTTAGTTTGCGCGTGAGATTCCGTAAGAAATGACCAATTCTAAATTTACTGTACGTTTTTGGCGACCGCATCTTCCGTCTCTCTGGCACGCTCATAAGGATGCCTAATGGCCGTATCTGTGATACGAGTTTCACCAGTGCACAAGTACCCGGTGACCCGCAAAAACTAGTAGAAAGTAACCGCTTTTAACGTAAAAAGTAATTGATATCGAGAGGACAAGCATAAATCATACAAAAGACTATATTCATAAAAGTTTTATTTGGTATCATAGAAGACCGGAGCAACTGCACACACATCCTTGCCTGCAATAGTTTGGTTGAAAACTCGCTTCGATGACAAAATTATTTTGCATCGGACTGATTCTCCGTGACCAGCTAGGTCGCGGTAGAGGAATCAAGGTAAGTGAAAACCAGTCTTTTTTTTCGTTGACGGTGTTGTTTTGCTGACGTCATGGCAACGAACCAACAGCAGCGCTCATATTATATCTGGTAGCACTGCTACCCCCAAATCTGGCTCCACTATTGGCCTAACGACATGGCGTTTTGGTGACGTCATAAAGTTTGTTTGAAATAAAGCATTTCTATTGGCTAGCCGAACAAGAGGAGGTGTATTTTCTCCCATAGAAATGACCCTACCCTGTTTCCTCTACCGTGAGCTAGGTCCCCTGACCTTTCCCTTTTGGATTTTTTTCTCCGGGGATATCTTGAAAAGAAGGCATTTAATTTGAAACCGAACACTATTGAAGACCTAAAGCAAGTGATCCGTGTAGTAATCTTTTCAATTAACCAAGTCGTTGTAAATGCATACATACATATACCAGGCTTCTCCTCACTATGAGTGGGGTAGCCGTCAGCAGGCCACAATCACCACACTTAGTCACTAGGAGGCGAGAGAGGCATCACTGGCAGCACCATACTGCCAGGATCAGCAGCAGCCCAGCACAACCACCTTCCACAGTCAGGCCCGACAGCCATAGCTGGTTTACCCCGACCGCTTCATTGAGTGCAGCCCCTCCCCACAGGACAGGTCAACGCCATCACACGCGGGCAACTTCCAGTACCACGTCTAAAATAAAATAACCTTCTTATGCACCGCCCCACTCGCTCGTTTTAAATGCAGCAATAGCTAATTCTGAAAAAAAAGATTAATCTCTGTATTGGACAAGGCGGGGCCATTTCGAGCACTTCTTACAGACTGAATAAAACTTGAGAATATGTGCTTTTATTTGGTTTTTGGTTTCACTTTCTTGCATAAATCTTTTCATATGTTCAGGCGTTTGCTTTCGACCTATTCTTTCTGGGTCACTCTGTACAAGAATATTTAAATCGCGGGTACTATAATACCATACTATAGTACCATACTATACTATACCATATAGTACGATGGATATATGTGCGTGAAACTCGTATCACAGATACGGTCATTGAGCGTCCTGTACCGAACCTGGTTATTTACGGTATTATTAGATAAGAAGAATTATATTACAAATTGGTCGATTCTTAGAGAATCTCAATGGTGAAAGGGTGGGTAGGTGAGCCAATGAGAATGATCGTTGTTACTGCTCATGAATGAGAAATGGGATTGAAGTTTTTATAGATGTTTGTTTATTTTTTTTTTGTATTTTTTGAACTAATGTGTTTTTTAAAATTTTTGATCTCGTTGTATGTTTTTCAGCACTGAAGATGGAATTTTAACATTCCGAAACGTTTGCCAAAATAGAAACAAATAAATATGTGTATTTTTACGTTGGTTCTCCTTTTTATCTTGAAGAGAGTATTATAAGGTAAGAAGATTTAGGTTTACTTTCGAACACGTCAAATTGACGTTTCATCTGCACTTTTAAAGGTAATGACTTCAAGTGAAATAAAAAATAATTATTTTTGCTGAATTTAACGTATTTATTAAATGTGTGCCCAGTTCATTCTAAGCACGCATGGCAGATTCTAGGTACGCCCCAGGTAGTTTAAAAAATAAGTATATGTACTGGATATTTAGAAATTTCATATATGTAGGACGAAGGAAATGAATGATGAATTTGTGTTAGAAGTTGACGCCTAAAGTAAAACTGCTTATATTTTCATTTTTTAAACATTCACTCGAAAAAAATTTAATCTATACATATATTCAAAAATAGGACGAAGGAAATTACGAATTTCTGTTAGGAGTTGACGCCTAAAATTAAGCTGCTTATATTTTTACAGCCCATGCTATAAATAAAGTAATATAGTTACATAAATATAGCATTTAAAAATATTCAACACATGCATGCATTCAAAACTAGAATGCGGATGCCAATGCAGATAAAATTAAATAAAAACGATTGTCCGCATTTCGCAATTTTTTTCGGTTTTTTGGAGTTGTTTGCTTCTTGAATGCATGGTGCATTCGCACATTTTGTACCGTACAAAAAAGATGCGTTTACCGCATAATAAAAACAAAAACTTGTGGCTGTATTTACCGTGCACAGGTTATGCATAAACGTTAATTGGATGACAGCAATAAGAGTGTGTGGTTTTACTGAGCTTGCATTTCAAAATGGAACGTTTAATGGACAATCTATGCTATAATAAGAGCCGCGTCCGTCCGTCCGTCCGTCCGTCCGTCCGAAGGCAGCCTGCAGTGTGTGATGAGCGTATCTGTGATACAAGCTCCAGCCCTATATATTTTGACGGGCCGTGTTCACGCGGCCTCATCAACTCTCGAGAGATTGTATTTTTTATTTCCTACGGCCCTTCTCTCATTTCGCCCTCTTTTTTATTTCAAATAAAGGGGGGTGGACTAGTAACAATAAGAGCTTGGGATTATTGAGAGTGCACAGTTAAAAAATTATTCAATTAAATTATTGATCTTTCTTTTCTTTATCGTTATTAAAGTAGCAGTTGTTATTATCAGTGGTTGCCGCGATAACTTTTTTGTCAACTTGCGATAACGATAGAACGATAATTTTTTCCCCAACCTGCGATAAACAATAAACGATAAAAAATTCAAAACCCAACCTGCGGTAAGCGATAAACGGTAAAACGATAGCGATACATTTTTTTTACTTGCGATAACAAAAGCGATGAATGATAAGTACCTTTATTTAGTTGAAATATTAAAAAAAGGATACAAACAATTTTTTCACAATGAAAATTAATTTACATCGTAATTCAAACAGTCTAGCTTAGGCAAAACAAATCCGCAGTTAAAAGACGGTGCATGGGAGAGAGAGAACTCCAGCGAGACCGGCGCACTGCAGCTGTGATTGGCCAGCCACACACACACACACACACACACTTGGCAGCTTTCATATGAGGTTTTTCAGGTCTGAAAACGTCAGGCGAACTGTTGTGACTATTGCCGCCGTGCAAATTATTTAATTTATTTCAAAAGTCGTCTTTGAATTTATCGTTTATCATTCCTCATTTTTTTGTGACTAGCGGTAAGTGAATGAGCGATTATTTTAGAAAAATTTGCGATAAAAAATAAACGATAAAAGGTTTGACCTCAGCGATAATTATCATTTATCGTTTATCGCTCATTTTATCGCACGTGGCAACCATTGGTTATTATTCCATTGAATAATAACAACAAAAGCTTGTGGTTTATCGAGAGTTCGCTGCAACACACACACACACCCATAATATTGGGTGCTGATGTAGCGCGAGGTCTACCACTCTCCAGCATGAGATCTACCTCTAGCTAGTACTATAGCGCGAGGTCTACCACTCTACAGCATGAGATCTACCTCTAGCTAGTACTATAGCGCGAGGTCTACCACTCTACAGCATGAGACCTACCTCTAGCTAGTACTATAGCGTGAGGTCTACCACTCTACAGCATGAGATCTACCTCCAGCTAGTACTATAGCGCGAGGTCTACCACTCTACAGCATGAGATCTACCTCTAGCTAGTACTATAGCGCGAGGTCTACCACTCTACAGCATGAGATCTACCTCCAGCTAGTACTATAGCGCGAGGTCTACCACTCTACAGCATGAGATCTACCTCCAGCTAGTACTATAGCGCGAGGTCTACCACTCCACAGCATGAGATCTACCTCTAGCTAGTACTATAGCGCGAGGTCTACCACTCTACAGCATGAGATCTACCTCTAGCTAGTACTATAGCGCGAGGTCTACCACTCTACAGCATGAGATCTACCTCTAGCTAGTACTATAGCGCGAGGTCTACCACTCTACAGCATGAGATCTACCTCTAGCTAGTACTATAGCGCGAGGTCTACCACTCTACAGCATGAGATCTACCTCCAGCTAGTACTATAGCGCGAGGTCTACCACTCTACAGCATGAGATCTACCTCTAGCTAGTACTATAGCGCGAGGTCTACCACTCTACAGCATGAGATCTACCTCTAGCTAGTACTATAGCGCGAGGTCTACCACTCTACAGCATGAGATCTACCTCTAGCTAGTACTATAGCGCGAGGTCTACCACTCTACAGCATGAGACCTACCTCTAGCTAGTACTATAGCGCGAGGTCTACCACTCTACAGCATGAGATCTACCTCTAGCTAGTACTATAGCGCGAGGTCTACCACTCTACAGCATGAGATCTACCTCCAGCTAGTACTATAGCGATAGGTTCATTTACTAATGGATATTACTTATCTCCATACATTTTATTTAGCGATAAACACTTCATTTGTACTTCTCAAACTGCACCTGGGTAGCCGACACATGGCGGTAGACATCATGCCATAGCAGCACCGGATGTTCCCTATTTCATTCATTTAATTTAATGATAAAAAATAATTTTTATTTAACATATATTTATGTTTTTATTTCTTTATTTTATAAACACTCATTTTACTTTTATACAAATTTTCATGAAACTGCACCTCCTAGGTAGGAGACACATGGCAGTAGACCTCACGCTATAGCAGCAGCCAAAATTAGAAGCGCACACGTGCGCCGGAGGTCACCGCAACGCGAAAATAAAACACGCGGAAAAAGCAGGTCGATTTTGACGTGGCAAATTCGGAGCGGTGTTTTCATCCGCTCTTTCCTCGGCTTTCCCATTGTTCTTTTTGTTGTTATTTCAGTTTTCTTTCGAGTGTTCTTTTTGTTATTATTTCAGTATTCTTTTTGTTGTTATTTAGGTCGGTGAGCGATCATGAAGTGTTCGCAAGCCAGCGTGACAATAGACTGCTCCTTCGCTGTGAAGTTTTGTGACCGCTTTTCAGTATGTGACTTGCTGAGACCCTGACGCTGTTGTTTTGCCTGGTTATTTACGGGGGTATTTGACATGGTTATTTGGCCTGGTTGTTTTGCCTGGTTATTTACCGGGGTATTTGGCCTGGGTATTTGACCTGGTTGTTTTGCCTGGTTATTTACGGGGGTATTTGACATGGTTATTTGGCCTGGTTGTTTTGCCTGGTTATTTACGGTAGTATTTGGCCTGGGTATTTGGCCTGGTTGTTTTGCCTGGTTATTTATGGGGGTATTTGGCCTGGGTATTTGACCTGGTTGTTTTGCCTGGTTATTTACGGTAGTATTTGGCCTGGGTATTTGGCCTGGTTGCTTTGCCTGGTTATTTACGGGGGTATTTGGCCTGGGTATTTGACCTGGTTGTTTTGCCTGGTTATTTATGGTAGTATTTGGCCTGGGTATTTGGCCTGGTTGTTTTGCCTGGTTATTTACGGGGGTATTTGGCCTGGGTATTTGGCCTGGTTGTTTTGCCTGGTTATTTACGGGGGTATTTGGCATGGGTATTTGACCTGGTTGTTTTGCCTGGTTATTTATGGTAGTATTTGGCCTGGGTATTTGGCCTGGTTGTTTGCCTGGTTATTTACGGGGGTATTTGGCCTGGGTATTTGGCCTGGTTGTTTTGCCTGGTTATTTACGGGGTTATTTGGCCTGGGTATTTGACCTGGTTGTTTTGCCTGGTTATTTACGGGGGTATTTGGCCTGGGTATTTGACCTGGTTGTTTTGCCTGGTTATTTACGGTAGTATTTGGCATGGGTATTTGACCTGGTTGTTTTGCCTGGTTATTTACGGTAGTATTTGGCATGGGTATTTGACCTGGTTGTTTTGCCTGGTTATTTACGCGGGTATTTTAGGTGGTTGTTTGGCCTGGTTGTTTTGTCTGGTTATTTACGTGGGCATTTGACATGGCGGTTTTACCTGGTTATTTATGGGGGTATTTGACCTGTATGTTTTGCCTGGTTATTTACGGTAGTACTTTACCTGGTTGTTTTGCCTGGTTATTTACGGTAGTATTTTACCTGGTTTTTTGGCTGGTTATTTACGGGGGTATTTTACCTAGGTATTTGACCTGGTTGTTTACCTGGTTATTTACGTGGGTATTTTACCTGGGTATTTGACCTGCAGGTTGTTTACCTGGTTACTTACGTCGGTATGTTACCTGGGTATTTGGCCTGGTTGTTTTACTTGGTTATTTTACCTGGTTATTTTATCTGGTCAGGTTATCTGGGTATTTTGTCAGGTTGCCCGGTTATTAGACGTGGTTATTTTACCTGGTTATTTTACTTGGTAATTTAAACTTTTTATTTTACCTGGTTATTTCAACTGATCATTTTACCGATTCAGGTTATTCCTCAAACTTTGATGCTTCCAAGTTCTTACGCCTCTGAACTTTTTCTGCGCCTGATAAAATTTTATGAGTATGTCTGAAGTTTTTATTAGAAAAAGAGAGCATTAAGAACATTGGGTTTCTTAAAAGAATGAGTGCTACGCACATTTTATGTTTTGCATTTTATTATCATCACATTTCGCGTTTTATTTTTTTACTTTCTTTTTCATTGACAATCCGGAAGCTTTCTACCGACGTTGTTGAAGTTTTAGCGCATGCGCACGTGTGATTATTGTTGCGTTGAATTTTGTTATCTTTGTGTTGAGACATTTTAAGGCCGATGAGGATTTACGGGACATCTTTATGGAGCATTAACTGTCATTCTTTCTTTTTCTTTATTTTATTTTTTCCTTTCCTTTTCATTTCTTATTCTAATTTTCTTTCTTTCCTTTATTTTTCTTTATTTTTCTTTATTTTTCTTTATTTTCCCTTGTGGAGAATCCACACAAATAGGTTCAAAGGTAAACAGGGAATGACAGCAAGAAAGTTTATTCAACTCTGCAAGTAGCAGCAAATTCAGATGATACGAACCATTCAAAAAGCCCGAACATCAGGATCGTAGATTCACGAGCCAGGAACAATAATTAATAAACTAGGACAAATCTTAACACTAATGCCGGCTCTGCGTATAAGATTACAAAGCTACATCGATTCTATTTAACAACAACAAAATTCAGGAACGAAAGTTCTAGGGTTAACCTAGATGAATGAAAGAAGACGATCACTATAAATTAACAAAATGGCGACTCCTAGCGTGGTGGCTAAAAAACGCAGCAGCACTGTTACCACTACGAAAGCGCGAAACTATTCTTTCTTCAGCGGCGATCCTAATCAGCTTGCGGCGTGGCCCTCCGGAAGGACTGGCCGTTCGCCCAGCCGACAAAATTCAAGCCGGACGGCCCCGAGAATTCCCGGTAGTTTAACGCTGTTCAGTAGCCCGATCGACACCCAGGGTAGCCAGCACCGCACAACCGAAATGACAGCCTCGTCTGAGATCGCTGCGCCGAATTAAAACCAGCCGTTCCGCATCGTCCCCGGTGGAGCAGCCTCAAGCTGGGTTTTTGGAGCCCGAAGGTGCAGATACTAAAATGAAACAAATGAATTAATGCAATGGAGAAATTAATGGAGCAAGAAGTTATTCATAGTGATTTTGCAGCAAATAAGAACACTATAGCAGGATTATTTCATAGGCTAACCTGAGTTTAATTATGCCTCAGTGTGGAAGCCACTCGTAGAGTTGGAAAGATGTTAAACGTGAAGAAAAAGGCTCAACTAAGAGCAAAGTTAGGAAATAGAATTAGGTTTAAGAGTCAATAGTACTACCCGGAAAGTCAGACAGCCGGTAAGCCGTCTTTCAGTTAGGCTCCAGGTAGGATTATTTAAGTTAAGGAAAAAGGTTAGGGGCCTATTCCAAGCAAGCTCGAAATAGATTTAGGTTATAAGAATTTTAGATATAGTGTTAAGATATCGAAGATATTAAGGTTTAAGGATTTAATAATTCATGAGATTTAAGGTAGCTTAACAAGATCACTCACACTCACAGTCATACAATGGTAAGGTTATCTATCAGAGCAATAGGACAAATAGATTAATTCATAAGAAATAGAAGCAAGGATGGCTTTAGGAAATAGAGAGAATAAGTGAAGAAGCGATCCACCGGGACACGCGCTTGAGGACGTGCCACGGCTGAAACACCGAGCGCCGGCACCCACGACTGCGGAACGCCTTTACTCTCGGGATTGATAACCGCTGAGATCGCGACTAAAGGCCACCACCATAGCTAGGAAGTCGCAACTTAAATAAAGGAACAAAAAAGCAAGAGATACCAAACGGTACCTCTACAATAAAGGGGATCAACCCCAAGACTCAATAGGAATGGAATGAAGCCCCCTTTGACTCTCCGTAAAGCAGCTCCCACCTCACCTGGCACGAGCCAAGCTGCAAAGGTACTAAAGTTTTAACTGCTAAGTATCTCTCAGGGCAATGGGGAATGTCAGAATTCTCCATACCCTAATATCTTTTCTTTTCTCTCTTTCCTTAATTTTTCTTTCTTCTATTTTCTTTTCTTTTCTTTCTTTGTTTTGTGGATACTCAAACTTCAATACTTGAGACGTTACAAGGAGCACCGTCAACGAACTTACAAGCACATGTCGGGAAAGTGTCACAATTTTAAAGTTGTTTGATGTTCACATTTAAAAAACATGTCTGACTATTGTGACAGAGTGAACTGAAAGTGCTAAAATCTTACAAAAGTCACTACCAAAAGTCACAACAAAAGTCACAACAAAACTCACTACCAAAAGTCACAACAATAGTCACTACCAAAAGTTACAACAAAAGTCACAACAAAAGTCACTCTAAAAAGTCACAACAAAAGTCACAACAAAAGTCACTCTAAAAAGTCACAACAAAAGTCACAACAAAAGTCACAACAAAAGTCACAACAAAAATCACAATAAAAGTCACAACAAAAGTCACAACAAAAGTCACAACAAAAGTCACTCTAAAAAGTCACAACAAAAGTCACAACAAAAGTCACAACAAAAGTCACAACAAAAGTCACAACAAAAGTCACAACAAAAATCACAACAAAAGTCACAACAAAAGTCACAACAAAAGGTACTACCGTGACTGGCTTCACTGATTTGATATGTTACTGAACTTATGTATTTACATTTAGTAGTAGTCCTAGTTGCATTTAGTAGTAGTTCCTAGTTGCATTTAGTAGTAGTTCCTAGTTACATTTAGTAGTAGTTCCTAGTTGCATTTATTAGTAGTTCCTAGTTGCATTTATTAGTAGTTCCTAGAAGCTAAAGATAGTGAAAGAAATTAGAGATGATAGTGAGGATTATAATATTTACACCATCGTCATCATCATCACCACCACATTACCCAGCATCGTCTTCTAATCATCACCTTTCTCCTCAACATCATCTATACCGCTACCACCGTCACTATAACATGCTACTATTATTTCTACCTCCATCACCATCATCATCGCCGTTAAATTCACCATCAACATAATTCTGCCCACCCTTTTAACCGTCCTTCATATTCTGCTCACTGTATGAACCATCCTTCATATTCTGCCCACCGTACGAACCGTCCTCCATATTCTGCCCACCGTATGAACCGTCCTCCATATTCTGCCCACCGTATGAACCGTCCTCCATATTCTGCCCACCGTATGAACCGTCCTCCATATTCTGCCCACCGTATGAACCGTCCTCCATATTCTGCCCACCGTATGAACCGTCCTCCATATTCTGCCCACCGTATGAACCGTCCTCCATATTCTGCCCACCGTATGAACCGTCCTCCATATTCTGCCCACCGTATGAACCGTCCTCCATATTCTGCCCACCGTATGAACCGTCCTCCATATTCTGCCCACCGTATGAACCGTCCTCCATATTCTGCCCACCGTATGAACCGTCCTCCATATTCTGCCCACCGTATGAACCGTCCTCCATATTCTGCCCACCGTATGAACCGTCCTCCATATTCTGCCCACCGTATGAACCGTCCTCCATATTCTGCCCACCGTATGAACCGTCCTCCATATTCTGCCCACCGTATGAACCGTCCTCCATATTCTGCCCACCGTATGAACCGTCCTCCATATTCTGCCCACCGTATGAACCGTCCTCCATATTCTGCCCACCGTATGAACCGTCCTCCATATTCTGCCCACCGTATGAACCGTCCTTCGTACTAGGACAACCGTATGCACCGCATTTCATATTCTGCCCACCGTGTGATCCGTCCTTCATATTACGACAAACCCGTAACCGCATTTCATATTCTGCCGGCCGTGTCGCTCATATTCTCATCACAACACCGGACGCTGTTTACATTTGCAAGCATCCAGATGACGGCCGTAAAGCGCCCGGCGCAGATATCTGAGCTGAGAATTGCGACGAATTCTATTGCAGCAAACACTCTACGGAGGTTCTTTGCCATATTTACCGTTAGAAACTGCGGCAATACTCGTGCTAGTGAACATCCTGCTGATAATAGTCGTGCCTTTCAGTAATAACATAGGGATATATTTAGTACTCTGCTTTCAGTGATAATGTAGGGCAAAATTCAGTGCTTTCAGTGATAATATTGGGCAACATTCAGTACTCTGCTTTCAGTGATAATGTAGGGCAAAATTCAGTGCTTTCAGTGATAACATCGGGCAACATTCAGTACTCTGCTTTCAGTGATAATATAGGGCAAAATTCAGTGCTTTCAGTGATAACATCGGGCAACATTCAGTACTCTGCTTTCAGTGATAATATAGGGAAAAATTCAGTGCTCTGATAGCAGTGATAACATAGAGCGAAATTCAGTGCTATGCTAGCAGTGATAATGTAGGGCAAAATTCAGTGCTTTCAGTAATAACATAGGGCAACATTCAGTACTCTGCTTTCAGTGACAGCATAGGTTATATAACGTCGAGCTTCCTGCAATAAACATAAAGGTTCAAACTTTCTGTACGCCGTATTGTGGATACGATCTCTTACAAATGCCCATTTTACGCAGAAATTTTCCCAAAAAGCTAATTGTTCTTGTCTCTTTACCTGACGGGTCAGTCGACGTTGGAACGGCGTTTCTAAATTATCAACCCACGCCGTCAGATAAAAGGCTTAAACTCTCTTTTTCGTTCTCATTCATAAATGTATAGTTGATTAAGCTAATACGGACGCGCAATTACTGGATTTACAGTGGTTTCAAACAGTCTTTTAGTGAATGCTGCAGACAAACTAAACTTTTCAAATCAATAAAATAGCCCCTTGGTGTTATTACTTATTCAAAATGAATATATTTTTTTAAATGAATTTGAATAATAAATAATTTTTTTGAATAAATAATTTTATTTAATTGAATAAAAATACGATATCAAGCTGTGGTCTGAACGAAGTTCACTAAGAATATAGATCTAGCGTAACGGCTCCCTGATGAAGATATACCTCATTGATATTTAAATTCACACAATTAAACTCATTGTTACCTATTAAGCCTGTTCAAAGTTAAATTCAGAAGAATATACTGTATATTTAAATATTGGTAATTATTTTGACTATAAATTATTTATTAATAATTTAACACTAACATCTATTGTTTTAGGACGTAGGAAAATTTTTAATTTTTAATTATACATAAATATTTATTATTAAGGACCAATATAAGGTATCAGTTATTATTTATGTAGAAATAATATTTAATTTTGCACCAACGCCAATTTTTGCAGAAACGTCTGACGGTAAAACCATTTCTACGGGGAATAAAACTGCAAAGTTAAATTTCAGGATCAGAAATTTCTAAATTAAATTAGACGTATTTTTTTATAAAAATGAAGCAAACATTATCATTTTTTTCCAAAGAACATAATTTCAAAGTTAAATTTCAGCCTCAGAGATTTTTTGGGAATATATTGAGTACACTCAAAATTAATAAAACAACATTAAAATATTAGCCTAAAAAACATAATATCGATGTTAAAACTAAGCTCCAGGAGTTTTTTAAAAATACGTTCGCTAATTCCAAACAATATAGAGCAATACTATTATATTTGTCTAAAAACAAAACTGCAAAGTCAAAGTTCAGCCTGGGAAGTATTTAAGGAGCAAATTAGGGGCCAAGAGTCTCGTGTGGATGACTTTGGCCCATAAGAGGGCGTTGCCAAACGTGCGACACACACGCCACTTCCATATCACCGCCTCCAAGCACGCTAACGAAAATTATGGAGACTTATTTTTTGTCCTATGCTTCCTAGAGCCCTGCTGTGTACAGTCAGACAGTCCTGCAGGACGCTGTGTACAGTCAGACAGTCTTGCAGGACCCTATAGACAGTCAGAAAATCCTGCAGGACACTACACACAGTCAGACAGTCCTGCAGGACACTACACACAGGCAGACAGTCCCGCAGGACACTATATACATTCAGACAGTCCTGCAGGACACTATACACAGTCAGACAGTCCCGCAGGACACTATATACAGTCAGGCAGTCCCGCAGGACACTATATACAGTCAGAAAGTCCTGCAGGACGCTGTGTACAGTCAGACAGTCCCGCAGGACACTATATACAGTCAGACAGTCCTGCAGGACACTATATACAGTCAGACAGTCCTGCAGGACACTATATACAATCAGACAGTCCCGCAGGACACTATATACAATCAGACAGTCCCGCAGGACACTATATACAGTCAGACAGTCCCGCAGGACACTATATACAGTCAGACAGTCCCGCAGGACACTATATACAGTCAGACAGTCCTGCAGGACACTATATACAATCAGACAGTCCCGCAGGACACTATATACAGGCAGACAGTCCCGCAGGACACTATATACAGTCAGACAGTCCCGCAGGACACTATATACATTCAGACAGTCCCGCAGGACACTATACACAGGCAGACAGTCCTGCAGGACACTATATACAGGCAGACAGTCCCGCAGGACACTATATACAGTCAGACAGTCCTGCAGGACACTATATACAGTCAGACAGTCCCGCAGGACACTATATACAGTCAGACAGTCCCGCAGGACACTATATACAGTCAGACAGTCCCGTAGGGCACTATATACAGTCAGACAGTCCTGCAGGACACTATATACAGGCAGACAGTCCTGCAGGACACTATATACAGTCAGACAGTCCCGTAGGGCACTATATACAGTCAGACAGTCCTGCAGGACACTATATACAGTCAGACAGTCCCGCAGGACACTATATACAGGCAGACAGTCCTGCAGGACACTATATACAGTCAGACAGTCCCGTAGGGCACTATATACAGTCAGACAGTCCTGCAGGACACTATATACAGTCAGACAGTCCCGTAGGGCACTATATACAGTCAGACAGTCCTGCAGGACACTATATACAGTCAGACAGTCCCGTAGGGCACTATATACAGTCAGACAGTCCCGCAGGACACTATATACAGTCAGACAGTCCTGCAGGACACTATATACAGGCAGACAGTCCCCGCAGGACACTATATACAGTCAGACAGTCCCGCAGGACACTATATACAGTCAGACAGTCCTGCAGGACACTATATACAGTCAGACAGTCCCGTAGGGCACTATATACAGTCAGACAGTCCTGCAGGACACTATATACAGTCAGACAGTCCTGCAGGACACTATATACAGTCAGACAGTCCTGCAGGACACTATATACAGTCAGACAGTCCCGCAGGACACTATATACAGTCAGACAGTCCTGCAGGACACTATATACAGTCAGACAGTCCCGCAGGACACTATATACAGTCAGACAGTCCTGCAGGACACTATATACAGTCAGACAGTCCCGTAGGGCACTATATACAGTCAGACAGTCCCGCAGGACACTATATACAGTCAGACAGTCCTGCAGGACACTATATACAGTCAGACAGTCCCGTAGGGCACTATATACAGTCAGACAGTCCCGCAGGACACTATATACAGTCAGACAGTCCCGTAGGGCACTATATACAGTCTCACTGTCACGAAGTGGCCAGTATTGGAAAGCGATATTTTGCCGCCGGCCAAATCTTGTCTCTTGCCCCCCACTGAGGGAAACCGAAAGAAACCGAGGGAAACCGAGGGAAAATTCCGGCAATTTGTCCGCCCATTGGTCGCCGGGTTGTGAAAAGCCAGCAAACTTCAACCAATCGGGAGGCTGAAGCCATAAAACCTTCCATTTAAGGCAGCTGCGGCCTCGACGTACGAGTTTTGTTGAATTTTGCGGGATTAAGCGAGTTTTCTTATGAAACTAAGGATGCTTTGAGTGTGTGCGTGTGTGCGTGGTTGTGATTTAGCGAGTTTTCTCATGAAACTAAGGATGCTTTGAGTGTGTGCGTGTGTGCGTGTGTGCGTGGTTGTGATTTAGCGAGTTTTCTCATGAAACTAAGGATGCTTTGAGTGTGTGCGTGTGTGCGTGGTTGTGATTTAGCGAGTTTTCTCATGAAACTAAGGATGCTTTTAGTGTGTGCGTGTGCGCGTGTGTGCGTGGTTGTGATTTAGCGAGTTTTCTCATGAAACTAAGGATGCTTTGAGTGTGTGCGTGTGTGCGTGTGTGCGTGGTTGTGATTTAGCGAGTTTTCTTATGAAACTAAGGATGCTTTGAGTGTGTGCGTGTGTGCGTGGTTGTGATTTAGCGAGTTTTCATCGTGAAACTAAGGATGCTTTGAGTGTGTGCGTGTGTGCGTGGTTGTGATTTAGCGAGTTTTCATCGTGAAACTAAGGATGCTTTGAGTGTGTGGTTGTTTGTGTGGGGGTGTGCGCGTTGCGTGTGTGTTTTGTGTATATGTATGTGTTCGTGTGCATGTGTTTGAGTGCACGCTTTCATGTGCGTGTGTGTTCAAGTCTCTGCGTGTGTGAGGGAAGGGAGGGGTTCATGTGTTAGTTAGTGAGAGGGGAAGGGGGAGTGTTCAACACTGAGTTAACATGGGCAGGTTAAGCGAACAATACCCAAGTCACCCTCTAGATTGTGGTTTCAATGAATTAACGCTGGATTATTCATAACAAATTTTGTGTTCACAATAAAATAAAAATAAAAGAGGGGGATTTGTCGCTAATTCCCTTTCTGTACTAAATTGAACAATATTCAGTCAATAATTTTGACTGAATTGAACAATTTTCAGTCTATAATTTTGACTGAATTGAACAATATTCAGCCAATATAATTTTGACTGAATTGAAAAATTTTCAGTCTATAATTTTGACTGAATTGAACAATATTCAGCCAATATAATTTTGACTGAATTGAATAATTTTCAGTCTATAATTTTGACTGAATTGAACAATATTCAGCCAATATAATTTTGACTGAATTGAACAATTTTCAGTCTATAATATTGACTGAATTGAACAATATTCAGCCAATATAATTTTGACTGAATTGAACAATATTCATTCTATAATTTTGACTGAATTGAAAAATATTCAGTCTATAATTTTGACTGAATTGCACAATATTCAGTCTATAATTTTGACTGAATTGCACAATATTCAGTTTATAAATTTGACTGAATTGCACAATATTCAGTTTATAAATTTGACTGAATTGCACAATATTCAGTTTATAAATTTGACTGAATTGCACAATATTCAGTTTATAAATTTGACTGAATTGAACAATATTCAGTTTATAAATTTGACTGAATTGCACAATATTCAGTTTATAAATTTGACTGAATTGCACAATATTCAGTTTATAAATTTGACTGAATTGCACAATATTCAGTTTATAAATTTGACTGAATTGCACAATATTCAGTTTATAAATTTGACTGAATTGCACAATATTCAGTTTATAAATTTGACTGAATTGAACAATATTCAGTTTATAAATTTGACTGAATTGCACAATATTCAGTTTATAAATTTGACTGAATTGCACAATATTCAGTTTATAAATTTGACTGAATTGCACAATATTCAGTTTATAAATTTGACTGAATTGCACAATATTCAGTTTATAAATTTGACTGAATTGCACAATATTCAGTTTATAAATTTGACTGAATTGAACAATATTCAGTTTATAAATTTGACTGAATTGAACAATATTCAGTTTATAAATTTGACTGAATTGCACAATATTCAGTTTATAAATTTGACTGAATTGCACAATATTCAGTTTATAAATTTGACTGAATTGAACAATATTCAGTTTATAAATTTGACTGAATTGCACAATATTCAGTTCATAAATTTGACTGAATTGCACAATATTCAGTTTATAAATTTGACTGAATTGAACAATATTCAGTTTATAAATTTGACTGAATTGAACAATATTCAGTTTATAAATTTGACTGAATTGAACAATATTCAGTTTATAAATTTGACTGAATTGCACAATATTCAGTTTATAAATTTGACTGAATTGAACAATATTCAGTTTATAAATTTGACTGAATTGAACAATATTCAGTTTATAAATTTGACTGAATTGAACAATATTCAGTTTATAAATTTGACTGAATTGAACAATATTCAGTTTATAAATTTGACTGAATTGCACAATATTCAGTTTATAAATTTGACTGAATTGCACAATATTCAGTTTATAAATTTGACTGAATTGAACAATATTCAGTTTATAAATTTGACTGAATTGCACAATATTCAGTTTATAAATTTGACTGAATTGCACAATATTCAGTTTATAAATTTGACTGAATTGAACAATATTCAGTTTATAAATTTGACTGAATTGCACAATATTCAGTTTATAAATTTGACTGAATTGCACAATATTCAGTTTATAAATTTGACTGAATTGAACAATATTCAGTTTATAAATTTGACTGAATTGAACAATATTCAGTTTATAAATTTGACTGAATTGAACAATATTCAGTTTATAAATTTGACTGAATTGAACAATATTCAGTTTATAAATTTGACTGAATTGAACAATATTCAGTTTATAAATTTGACTGAATTGAACAATATTCAGTTTATAAATTTGACTGAATTGCACAATATTCAGTTTATAAATTTGACTGAATTGAACAATATTCAGTTTATAAATTTGACTGAATTGAACAATATTCAGTTTATAAATTTGACTGAATTGAACAATATTTAGTTTATAAATTTGACTGAATTGAACAATATTCAGTTTATAAATTTGACTGAATTGCACAATATTCAGTTTATAAATTTGACTGAATTGCACAATATTCAGTTTATAAATTTGACTGAATTGAACAATATTCAGTTTATAAATTTGACTGAATTGCACAATATTCAGTTTATAAATTTGACTGAATTGCACAATATTCAGTTTATAAATTTGACTGAATTGAACAATATTCAGTTTATAAATTTGACTGAATTTCACAATATTCAGTTTATAAATTTGACTGAATTGCACAATATTCAGTTCATAAATTTGACTGAATTGAACAATATTCAGTTTATAAATTTGACTGAATTGAACAATATTCAGTTTATAAATTTGACTGAATTGAACAATATTCAGTTTATAAATTTGACTGAATTGCACAATATTCAGTTTATAAATTTGACTGAATTGAACAATATTCAGTTTATAAATTTGACTGAATTGAACAATATTCAGTTTATAAATTTGACTGAATTGAACAATATTCAGTTTATAAATTTGACTGAATTGAACAATATTCAGTTTATAAATTTGACTGAATTGCACAATATTCAGTTTATAAATTTGACTGAATTGCACAATATTCAGTTTATAAATTTGACTGAATTGAACAATATTCAGTTTATAAATTTGACTGAATTGCACAATATTCAGTTTATAAATTTGACTGAATTGCACAATATTCAGTTTATAAATTTGACTGAATTGAACAATATTCAGTTTATAAATTTGACTGAATTGAACAATATTCAGTTTATAAATTTGACTGAATTGAACAATATTCAGTTTATAAATTTGACTGAATTGAACAATATTCAGTTTATAAATTTGACTGAATTGCACAATATTCAGTTTATAAATTTGACTGAATTGAACAATATTCACTTTATAAATTTGACTGAATTGAACAATATTCAGTTTATAAATTTGACTGAATTGCACAATATTCAGTTTATAAATTTGACTGAATTGCACAATATTCAGTTTATAAATTTGACTGAATTGAACAATATTCAGTTTATAAATTTGACTGAATTGAACAATATTCAGTTTATAAATTTGACTGAATTGAACAATATTCAGTTTATAAATTTGACTGAATTGCACAATATTCAGTTTATAAATTTGACTGAATTGAACAATATTCAGTTTATAAATTTGACTGAATTGAACAATATTCAGTTTATAAATTTGACTGAATTGAACAATATTCAGTTTATAAATTTGACTGAATTGAACAATATTCAGTTTATAAATTTGACTGAATTGCACAATATTCAGTTTATAAATTTGACTGAATTGCACAATATTCAGTTTATAAATTTGACTGAATTGAACAATATTCAGTTTATAAATTTGACTGAATTGCACAATATTCAGTTTATAAATTTGACTGAATTGCACAATATTCAGTTTATAAATTTGACTGAATTGAACAATATTCAGTTTATAAATTTGACTGAATTGCACAATATTCAGTTTATAAATTTGACTGAATTGCACAATATTCAGTTTATAAATTTGACTGAATTGAACAATATTCAGTTTATAAATTTGACTGAATTGAACAATATTCAGTTTATAAATTTGACTGAATTGAACAATATTCAGTTTATAAATTTGACTGAATTGAACAATATTCAGTTTATAAATTTGACTGAATTGAACAATATTCAGTTTATAAATTTGACTGAATTGAACAATATTCAGTTTATAAATTTGACTGAATTGCACAATATTCAGTTTATAAATTTGACTGAATTGAACAATATTCAGTTTATAAATTTGACTGAATTGAACAATATTCAGTTTATAAATTTGACTGAATTGAACAATATTTAGTTTATAAATTTGACTGAATTGAACAATATTCAGTTTATAAATTTGACTGAATTGCACAATATTCAGTTTATAAATTTGACTGAATTGCACAATATTCAGTTTATAAATTTGACTGAATTGAACAATATTCAGTTTATAAATTTGACTGAATTGCACAATATTCAGTTTATAAATTTGACTGAATTGCACAATATTCAGTTTATAAATTTGACTGAATTGAACAATATTCAGTTTATAAATTTGACTGAATTTCACAATATTCAGTTTATAAATTTGACTGAATTGCACAATATTCAGTTTATAAATTTGACTGAATTGAACAATATTCAGTTTATAAATTTGACTGAATTGAAAAATATTCAGTTTATAAATTTGACTGAATTGAACAATATTCAGTTTATAAATTTGACTGAATTGCACAATATTCAGTTTATAAATTTGACTGAATTGAACAAAATTCAGTTTATAAATTTGACTGAATTGAACAATATTCAGTTTATAAATTTGACTGAATTGAACAATATTCAGTTTATAAATTTGACTGAATTGAACAATATTCAGTTTATAAATTTGACTGAATTGCACAATATTCAGTTTATAAATTTGACTGAATTGCACAATATTCAGTTTATAAATTTGACTGAATTGAACAATATTCAGTTTATAAATTTGACTGAATTGCACAATATTCAGTTTATAAATTTGACTGAATTGCACAATATTCAGTTTATAAATTTGACTGAATTGAACAATATTCAGTTTATAAATTTGACTGAATTGAACAATATTCAGTTTATAAATTTGACTGAATTGAACAATATTCAGTTTATAAATTTGACTGAATTGAACAATATTCAGTTTATAAATTTGACTGAATTGCACAATATTCAGTTTATAAATTTGACTGAATTGAACAATATTCACTTTATAAATTTGACTGAATTGCACAATATTCAGTTTATAAATTTGACTGAATTGAACAATATTCAGTTTATAAATTTGACTGAATTGAACAATATTCAGTTTATAAATTTGACTGAATTGAACAATATTCAGTTTATAAATTTGACTGAATTGCACAATATTCAGTTTATAAATTTGACTGAATTGCACAATATTCAGTTTATAAATTTGACTGAATTGAACAATATTCAGTTTATAAATTTGACTGAATTGCACAATATTCAGTTTATAAATTTGACTGAATTGCACAATATTCAGTTTATAAATTTGACTGAATTGAACAATATTCAGTTTATAAATTTGACTGAATTGAACAATATTCAGTTTATAAATTTGACTGAATTGAACAATATTCAGTTTATAAATTTGACTGAATTGCACAATATTCAGTTTATAAATTTGACTGAATCGAACAATATTCAGTTTATAAATTTGACTGAATTGAACAATATTCAGTTTATAAATTTGACTGAATTGCACAATATTCAGTTTATAAATTTGACTGAATTGCACAATATTAACGTCATCTAATTCAACATGAGACTATCAACGCGAAATGAATTTGGAGTAGATTTTCTTCATCTAATTCAGCCTCTAGATTCTAGTTTTGAAGAATTAAAGAAAATTAACATTTGTATTCAAAGTTTAGAATGTAATTTTGAAAGAAATTAACAGAATTCACTTTATTTAATTACCTTCCAAGGTTTCAAATTGCTTGACCTGAACGAAATGATTTTGCAGCAAGTTATTAACTACATTCAAATTAATAACTTTAATGTAAACAATTGTTTTAACATATAACGCTGGGCACAATTTAATCAACTGGAATAGTGTATCACACTTGCCTAAATAACACTTGACTAAAATAGAGTTAATTCAAAGAAAGGAACTTTATATTTTAGAAAACTGAACGTCTGCATAAAACAATTAGATGAACCTGAAACAAACAAACAAACAAACAACAACGCAATGCATCAGTAATCGTCAGTCGAAAGATGAGTAAATTTTGCGGGAAGATTATCAAAAAAAAAAAAAAATTTGTGTGTTTGTACGACATTAAGTGGTACAACTTAACTCAGGTGTGTTCTAATGATAATAATTATCGTAATCAAAATTATTTTGATTCGATCAATAATAAAGTTCGGATATGAATAAAATTTCCGGTTTTAAAGGCGTCATGTGGAACAAACTTTATTCCAAAGTTTTCTCTTTCAGAATCAAACTTTCAGAATCAAACTTTCAGAATCAAACTTTCAGAATCAAACTTTCAAAATCAAACTTTCAGAATCAAACTTTCAAAATCAAACTTTCAAAATCAAACTTTCAAAATCAAACTTTCAGAATCAAACTTTCAAAATTAAACTTTCAAAATTAAACTTTCAGAATCAAACTTTCAAAATCAAACTTTCAGAATAAACCTTGTAAAATCAAACTTTCAAAATCAAACTTTCAAAATCAAACTTTCAGAATCAAACTTGAGTCGCGAAACTTGCAGTTAGCGCGTATAAAAATAACGGTTTTGTGAGAAAGTTTTGTATAATTTATTTTTTGTACTGTGTAATTACAAAATTTAATTTAATTTTTTTTTGTACCGTGTAATTTTTTTTGTAGAATATTTTTTTTGTTTTTTGTACTCCGTATAATTGGGGTGGTGGTAATATAGTGTCATTGTGTTCTGTATAATTTTTTGTTTGCCAGAATCTCTCTGACAGCGTACTGGTCTTGCTGAGTGGAATATGATATGGTATTTGTTGAGGACTTCACACTAATGGATTTTTGAATTTTTGATGCTTGTTTAATGGTAATGACATCAAAATCAAACACTTTTCTTCAGTGTTCTTTCCGTCGAAAATAAGTATTTAACGAGTTATAGAGGTAGATCAGTTTTCTCTCTCATAGCAGTTCCGTTGTTTGGGTAAATATGGAGTTTAATGCGCGCACGGAAATTAAAAATTTTGGGTAAATCTGAAGGAGATGACAGTTGTCGATTTTGTAAATTTCGATGCCTTAGCATAGTTAATTAGATCGAAATAAACAATTTTTCTTCTATGCACTTTTTGTCTCAAATGAGTATTTTATTAGTTATAGCGGTAAATGACTTACCGCAACTCCAGTCTTTGAAGCGGAAGGAAATTATTGGATCGAGCTGTATGGCAATACTGCAATGGCGTCTCGCTTCCAGCGCTCTGTCTTGAAAGACGAAACCAAACCTACCGCTATACCTCGGTAAATACTCATTTGACGGAAAAAGTGTATAGAAGAAAAGTTGTTTATTTCGATGTTATTACCATGTTTCAAGCAACAAAAATTCGAAAATCGATGAGTAGCTGTTTATTCGAGCGCATTCGTCATCAATGACGAAACTAAACTTACCGCTATAAATCGTAAAATACTCATTTGAGACGAAAAACGAATAGAAGAAAACTTGTTTATTTTGATTCAATTAATTAGGTTCAGGCACCAAAATGTGGAAAATCGACAACTGTCATCTCCTTCAGATTTACCAAATTTTGTTCCAATGAATCACTAAAGGAATACATTTAAAAACGTTTTACATGAATGACATTCTGCTCGCTGATGCGTTATTTTCGAGATATAACAATAATTACGTTCAGGTAGGAATAACATTATATGATCGGCTGCTGAGTCGCCGCATTGTTGGGTCACGCCCACTTTTCTGGCGGGACACGCCCACTTTTTGGCGGGAAAAGAACAGCGACGGTTTGGGTAAGTTGACGTAAGCTATTTTAGGCTGATTTAGGTCATTTTAGGTTAGTTTATTGAACTGACCTAACATTACCTTACCTAACCTCACCCATCCGTACGTCAATACCGTATCACAGCATATTTACGTGTCCGTTTCTTCACTTTTATATACGTTTCTACAGCTTTAAAGTTGTATAACTCAAAAATTACGCATCAGCGAGCAAAATGTCATTCGTATAAAACGTTTTTAAATGTGCTCCTCTAGTGTTTCTTTGGAACCGAATTTTTAATTTCCACGAGCGCGTTAAACTCAATATTGACCAAATAAAACAGGGTTCCTGTTGTGTTACGGACCATCGTTTCTCGGATCCCTGCAGTCCTGTTTTTCAACACCAGCTACTTTCTTTTTTAACTTTTACCTTGTTTCATAAACTTCTTTCGCAACTTACTGTCTCCATTCACCTTGTGCGTAGACTCCGCGTGTCCTTAAGTCCTTACTAAATGATGCCTTCCAAGTTTCTCTTTGGAACACCCTTGTTGAGGTTAGGAAGGCTTGCACAAACATCTAATCTAATCTAATCTAATCTAACCTCTCTGACAGTATACTGATACTGCTGTGCAATATTAACCCACTGGCAATATTTTGGGATGAACATTCCACTAGCGTGACAACTGAAGTTACTGCGTGGCATGCGAAGGTAAACGTTATTTTGGCAATCGCATTGATGGGTTGATTATAGTTAGTTATTTGTGGTTGATTTTGGGGTCAATGTTTACTTTAGTGCATTCAACGCTTTTCAAAATTTTGTTCTCATAATTCGATAGTAGGGTACATTTTGAAACGTTTTACATGAATGACACATTGCTCGCAAATGCTTACTTTTCGAGATATTCCATTCTGAAGTTACAGGAACGTCGTATATAAAAGTGAAGAAACGGACACGTAAATATACCGTTATACGGTATTGACGTAACGATGGGTGAGGTTAGGTAAGGTAACGTTAGGTTAGTTAAATAAACCAACCAAAACTAACCTAGGTAAACCTAAAGTAACTTAGCTCAACTTAGTCATACTCTGCGCCAAAAAACTGCGAGTGTTCGAGCATTGCAGCAACGACGCAGCTGACAATATAATGTTAACCTTACCTGAAAGTTATTAATGTTATATCTCGAAAAGTAAGCATTTGCGAGTAAAGTGTCATTCGTGTGAAACGTCATAAAATGTGTTCTATTACCGACTTCAGGGAGCAAAATTTCCAAAATCGTTGAATGCACTCAATTAATATGGACCATTTTTTGTAATGGTGGTGGTTGGTGGTAATAGTTGGTTATTGGTGGTGATAATTGTGGTTAATTTTTGTAATGGTTGTGGTTGGTAATAACAGTTGGTTATTGGGGGTCATAATGGTGGGTTATTGAGATAATGGTAGCAGTAGGTGGGTGGTTGTGGCTATTGTGGTGATGTTCATGGTCGTGGTGATGTTCATGGTCGTGGTGATGTTCATAGTCGTGGTGATGTTCATGGTCGTGGTGATGTTCATGGTCGTGGTGATGTTCATGGTCGTGGTGGGGTGATAGTTTTGATGGTAATAATAAAGGTAATTTCACTATAACAACACTAATGATGATAAATCATTTATTCAGCAGGGTTTTTAAATTTGAACAATTTGTAACAAATTCCAGTGACAAAAAGTTTCACATTGAAAAGAAAATATGTTAAATATTGGAAAAATTATGTTTATTATGTTCAACATGAACAAGAAAATAACTGGATTTCACCCAAAAAATTTCAAGCGTAGTTTAATTATACCAGAAAACGCTATTTTAGCGGAAAACTGACTTCTATCGTAAATCAATTCAGGCAATTGTACTCAAACATTGCACCTATTTTTCGACTGAAGATTTCTCATGTATTTTTTATTCTAGTTTCAGGGGCAACTTAGTTTTATGACATCACATTTTCTTAGATGGGATGTTCATTTTTTGTATTCTACTCAGTATGTTTGAATGTCCGTCAATGAACGCGAACATCAAAACAAAATACATGAGTCCTGGGCAGTCCAATGGTGAGTAAATCTTGTAGAAGGGCACCCTGTAAGTTTCAGCTTCCGGATAGCGCCGGTATTGCTCAAGTTCAGTGCCAAGTGTCTCCGAGTTGCGCCAAGTGTCGCCGAGTTGCGCCAAGTGTCTCCGAGTTGCGCCAAGTGTCGCCGAGTTGCGCCAAGTGTCGCCGAGTTGCGCCAAGTGTCGCCGAGTTGCGCCAAGTGTCGCCGAGTTGCGCCAAGTGTCGCCGAGTTGCGCCAAGTGTCGCCGAGTTGCGCCAAGTGTCGCCGAGTTGCGCCAAGTGTCGCCGAGTTGCGCCAAGTGTCGCCGAGTTGCGCCAAGTGTCGCCGAGTTGCGCCAAGTGTC
Source organism: Morinoia aosen (assembly GCA_030386875.1). Classification (NCBI taxonomy): domain Eukaryota; kingdom Metazoa; phylum Arthropoda; class Malacostraca; order Amphipoda; family Talitridae; genus Morinoia; species Morinoia aosen. Next base: position 50,798,372 of record CM059572.1, on the reverse strand, counting down.
GCCGAGTTGCGCCAAGTGTCGCCGAGTTGCGCCAAGTGTCGCCGAGTTGCGCCAAGTGTCGCTGAGTTGCGCCAAGTGTCGCCGAGTTGCGCCAAGTGTCGCCGAGTTGCGCCAAGTGTCGCCGAGTTGCGCCAAGTGTCGCCGAGTTGCGCCAAGTGTCGCCGAGTTGCGCCAAGTGTCGCCGAGTTGCGCCAAGTGTCGCCGAGTTGCGCCAAGTGTCGCCGAGTTGCGCCAAGTGTCGCCGAGTTGCGCCAAGTGTCGCCGAGTTGCGCCAAGTGTCGCCGAGTTGCGCCAAGTGTCGCCGAGTTGCGCCAAGTGTCGCCGAGTTGCGCCAAGTGTCGCCGAGTTGCGCCAAGTGTCGCCGAGTTGCGCCAAGTGTCGCCGAGTTGCGCCAAGTGTCGCCGAGTTGCGCCAAGTGTCGCCGAGTTGCGCCAAGTGTCGCCGAGTTGCGCCAAGTGTCGCCGAGTTGCGCCAAGTGTCGCCGAGTTGCGCCAACACATATGGTCTACAAAAAAAACAGGTGAGTTACGCATAAATTCATTGAACTCACCACGTATTATATTCCTGCACGCACGCGGTACGCGGTTCTTTGCAAAAAGTACAACAGATCTGATAATTATAAATATTTTAATTTGGTTTAAGAACAGCTGATTTTATGGTTTCATGATAGTTATTGGGTACCTGATAATTCTATTTTTTGGTTTAAAAATAGCTGATTTTATAATAAAATTCGGATATTAGATATTTCCAATTTTGAATGCTTTATGTCGTGACGCAGTAGAAAAATTTGAGAAAGCTTCAGGAGTTTTTTTCTAGTCTTAATTTTGTTTTGAATGACTCAAGACGTTGACTACACACATGTATAGGTACACATGTGTACCAATAGGTAAATAGGTCATATACGTGCCGGTAAAATAGTTTACATTTCGAATACTTCATTACTTATTTCAAAATAAATTTCAGCGCACAAGGTGAAACAATATTACACAATTATCCATTGCACGCTTCTTAGAATGGGTAAAAGTGTTTATGAGCACTAAAGTTGCTTTTTCAATTCTGCTATTCACAACCGAACCTAACCAACCGTAGCAGTCGTGCAGGTGTAGCCAGCCTGTCAAACTTGAGAAAAATGGGAACGCCCAATACAGGGTAACTAAATTTCTGTCCACCGAATTATTTTCCTGTCAAGAGGACTATTTTGCTCACCACCGGGTTATTTTTCTGTCCACTGGGTTATTTTGCTGACCACCGGGTTATTTTTCTGTCCACTGATTATTTTTCTGTCCACCGTATTGATTTCGTGTCTACCAGGTTATTTTTATGTCTACCGTTTTTTTCTGTCCGTCGAATTATTTTTCTGTCCTTTGGGTTATTTTTCTGTCCGTCGGGTTATTTTTATGTCCTTAGGGTTATTTCTCTGTTCGTCGGGTTCGTCGGGTTATTTTCCTGTTCGTTGCGTTATTTTTCTGTCTACCGTTTTTTCTGTCTACCAGGTTATTTTTCTGTCTATCGGGTTAATTTTCTGTCAACTGGGTTATTTTTCTGTCTACCGAGTTTCTTTTCTGTCTACCGAGTTTGTTTTCTGTCTACCGAGTTTGTTTTCTGTCTACCGAGTTTGTTTTCTGTCTACCGAGTTTGTTTTCTGTCTACCGAGTTTGTTTTCTGTCTACCGAGTTTGTTTTCTGTCTACCGAGTTTGTTTTCTGTCTACCGAGTTTGTTTTCTGTCTACCGAGTTTGTTTTCTGTCTACCGAGTTTGTTTTCTGTCTACCGAGTTTGTTTTCTGTCTACCGAGTTTGTTTTCTGTCTACCGAGTTTGTTTTCTGTCTACCGAGTTTGTTTTCTGTCTACCGAGTTTGTTTTCTGTCTACCGAGTTTGTTTTCTGTCTACCGAGTTTGTTTTCTGTCTACCGAGTTTGTTTTTTGTCTACCGAGTTAGTTTTCTGTCTGCCGGGTTAGTTTTCTGTCAACCGGGTTAATTTTCTGTCAACCGGGTTAATTTTCTGTCAACCGGGTTAATTTTCTGTCAACCGGGTTAATTTTCTGTCAACCGGGTTAATTTTCTGTCAACCGGGTTAATTTTCTGTCAACCGGGTTAATTTTCTGTCAACCGGGTTAGTTTTCTGTCAACCGGGTTAGTTTTCTGTCAACCAGGTTAGTTTTCTGTCAACCGGGTTAGTTTTCTGTCAACCGGGTTAGTTTTCTGTCAACCGGGTTAGTTTTCTGTCAACCGGGTTAGTTTTCTGTCAACCGGGTTAGTTTTCTGTCAACCGGGTTAGTTTTCTGTCAACCGGGTTAGTTTTCTGTCAACCTGGTTAGTTTTCTGTCAACCGGGTTAGTTTTCTGTCAACCGGGTTAGTTTTCTGTCAACCGGGTTAGTTTTCTGTCAACCGGGTTAGTTTTCTGTCAACCGGGTTAGTTTTCTGTCAACCGGGTTAGTTTTCTGTCAACCGGGTTAGTTTTCTGTCAACCGGGTTAGTTTTCTGTCAACCGGGTTAGTTTTCTGTCAACCGGGTTAGTTTTCTGTCAACCGGGTTATTTTTCTGCCAACTGGGTTATTTTTTTGTCAATCGGCTATTTTTCTGTCAACTGGGTTATACATCTCCGTCAACCGGGTTATACATCTCCGTCAACCGGGTTATACATCTCCGTCAACCGGGTTATACATTTCCATCAACCGGGTTATACATTTCCATCAACCGGGTTATACATTTCCATCAACCGGGTTATACATCTCCGTCAACCGGGTTATACATTTCCATCAACCGGGTTATACATTTCCATCAACCGGGTTATACATCTCCGTCAACCGGGTTATACATCTCCGTCAACCGGGTTATACATCTCCGTCAACCGGGTTATACATCTCCGTCAACCGGGTTATACATCTCCGTCAACCGGGTTATACATTTCCATCAACCGGGTTATACATCTCCGTCAACCGGGTTATACATTTCCATCAACCGGGTTATACATTTCCATCAACCGGGTTATACATTTCCATCAACCGGGTTATACATTTCCATCAACCGGGTTATACATCTCCGTCAACCGGGTTATACATTTCCATCAACCGGGTTATACATTTCCATCAACCGGGTTATACATCTCCGTCAACCGGGTTATACATTTCCATCAACCGGGTTATACATTTCCATCAACCGGGTTATACATTTCCATCAACCGGGTTATACATTTCCATCAACCGGGTTATACATCTCCGTCAACCGGGTTATACATTTCCATCAACCAAGCCACATTTCAATTAAAGCTTGCAACAACCAAAAAATCCACGGTTGAGCTCCTCAACATGCAGATATAAGTTAACAAAGATATACTTGATGGAAGTTTAACTTGAGTTTTGAGAATATTGTCGTCCTTTCTTAAACAAAATAGCATCGCCTTATGCACCTCTATAAAACTCTATCGTTGTATTTAGAAAATATAACGATTTATCGTTGAATTTAAAAGATATATAAATTTATCAATAGATTGAAAAATAGAAAGTTATCGCCGTATTAAAAAAAATAGTTTAAAAATTTATTGCCGTACTTCTTTTAAGAAATGTGTAGACATGCACTGATGAATTTTGTATCTTTTGTACATGGTGTAAATGTGAAGGCTTGTGCGTGGTGTACATGTGGAGGCTTGTGCGTGGTGTACATGTAAATTTAAAATTTTCAGAACTATTAAATACGTTAATTGCTTATTGACGCAGCGGTGGTCTCAAGCTGCAGTTTTATTTAAACTAAAACTAACGCCACAATGTTGCACTTTAATGTACTTTTTGTTTCAAAATTGAACCATGCAATTGTCTTTAAAAATAGTCGTGAAGTTCAGTGTTCAGTTGATATTAAAAAATATCCACTACTTAGTATATCAGTATCCAGAATTAAGTTGATGAGTATTCGTTATTAAGTTGATCTAAAACTTCTTCAGTTCGTTGAAACAGACTTTAAAGTTGACTTTAAACTTGAGTATAGCTCACACCGGAGTTGACAATATGAGCCGTTGTGCGGGTACCGCTAGAATCGTAAGTCTGTCTGCTGAATCGGCTTTGTGAAAAAACCCGGGTTTTGTGAGCTTCTTCATCACCCCGTGAGCCCTCAGGGGGATGCAAGTATTGCATTAATGTAAATCATAACTCCCAAGGGAAAAGTGTGAGGTCCCAGGCTTAAGGTCATATAAGGTCTTTCTCTTCTTGAAATGGAATATTTTTTTTTGTTATGAACAGTCTTTTTTCGTTCACAGCTGTCCTGTTTTTCAGTATGTCTTTTCAACCTTTTTCTTGTTTCCTAAACTCACTCCCTAACCTCCAAATTGGATGCGCAGGGGATCTTGCATGGAAACAAACTTTGTGCATAGATTTCCCATTCACCCATTTTCACACCAAATCATGCCTTCCTCGTTTCTCTCCCTGGAACACCTTTGTTGTGGTCAGAGAGGCTCAAACTGGCGTATTTAATCTGAATTCCATACAAATGAGTGTTTACCTCTTTCCTTTCAGTTGGATCGCCTTGTTGCGGTTAGGGAAACCTAAACTATCTTACCAAATCTAATCTTCACTCCTAACTAAATGATGCCATCCTCTTTCCTCTTCTTGGAACGCCTTGTTGCAGTAAGTGAGGCATAAACTAACTCATCTAGTCTACACTCCAAACTAAATGATGCCATCCTCTTTCCTCTTCTTGGAACGCCTTGTTGCAGTAAGTGAGGCATAAACTAACTCATCTAGTCTACACTCCAAACTAAATGATGCCATCCTCTTTCCTCTTCTTGGAACGCCTTGTTGCAGTAAGAGAGGCTTAAACTAACTCATCTAGTCTACACTCCAAACTAAATGATGCCATCCTCTTTCCTCTTCTTGGAACGCCTTGTTGCAGTAAGTGAGGCATAAACTAACTCATCTAGTCTACACTCCAAACTAAATGATGCCATCCTCTTTCCTCTGATGGTATTTCTGACACGGGTATTCTTATGATGGTATTTCTGACACGGGTATTCTTATGATGGTATTTCTGACACGGGTATTCTTATGATGGTATTTCTGACACGGGTATTCTTATGATGGTATTTCTGACACGGGTATTCTTATGATGGTATTACTGATACGGGTATTCTTATGATGGTATTACTGATACGGGTATTCTTATGATGGTATTTCTGACACGGGTATTCTTATGATGGTATTTCTGACACGGGTATTCTTATGGTGGTATTTCTGACACGGGTATTCTTATGATGGTATTTCTGACACGGGTATTCTTATGATGGTATTACTGATACGGGTATTCTTATGATGGTATTTCTGACACGGGTATTCTTATGATGGTATTTCTGACACGGGTATTCTTATGATGGTATTTCTGACACGGGTATTCTTATGATGGTATTTCTGACACGGGTATTCTTATGATGGTATTTCTGACACGGGTATTCTTATGATGGTATTACTGATACGGGTATTCTTATGATGGTATTTCTGACACGGGTATTCTTATGATGGTATTTCTGACACGGGTATTCTTATGATGGTATTACTGATATGGGTATTCTTATGATGGTATTACTGATACGGGTATTCTTATGATGGTATTACTGATACGGGTATTTCTATGATGGTATTACTGATACGGGTATTTCTATGATGGTATTACTGATACGGGAAAATAAATACTCGGTCCGGGTTTTTGTGGGACATACTGTATAACAAGCACACACTTCCTTTCAAACGAGTTAACTGAAAGATGGCGTGTGTATTCCCGGAGACTTACTGAAAGCAATAACAGTTTAAGACTTTTAATAAATGTAGATACGTGTATGTAAAGTGTGTTGTGTGCTGCGCCTAAGTTTATGTATGTAACTATAGAGATGCGCAACGGGTTCTACAACATGCTGAATCTGAGGTGGTTCTTGGCTTATAGATTTTGCAATGCACCGAATTTTCTTGTTCACTTTAAAACCGCTCTCTATGCTTGTTTCCTACGAGGCCCCGTAGACTTTGCTGCGCACCTACGTTTCTTCTTCTCTATAAAATATGTAGCTATGTCCCAATCTGCATAGTAAATATAGATGTGGCGTTACACCAACGTATTGGGGTATAACTGATACCTCCCAGTAAATGTTGTATAACATTACAACCCACTTGCGGGTATAAATGATACCAGCCATTGACCGGGGTATAAGTGATACCAGCCATTGATCGGGGCATAACTGATACCACCCACTAGCTAGGGTATAATTGAAACTACATACTGACTGAGATATAACTGATACCACTCACTGACTGAGGTATAGCTGATACCACTCACTGACTGAGGTACAGCTGATACCACCCACTGACTGAGGTACAGCTGATACCACCCACTGACTGAGGTACAGCTGATACCACCCACTGACTGAGGTACAGCTGATACCACCCACTGACTGAGGTACAGCTGATACCACCCACTGACTGAGGTACAGCTGATACCACCCACTGACTGAGGTACAGCTGATACCACCCACTGACTGAGGTACAGCTGATACCACCCACTGACTGAGGTACAGCTGATACCACCCACTGACTGAGGTACAGCTGATACCACCCACTGACTGAGGTACAGCTGATACCACCCACTGACTGAGGTATAGCTGATACCACCCACTGACTGAGGTACAGCTGATACCACCCGCTGACTGATGTACAGCTGATACCACCCACTGACTGAGGTACAGCTGATACCACCCACTGACTGAGGTACAGCTGATACCACCCACTGACTGAGGTACAGCTGATACCACCCACTGACTGAGGTACAGCTGATACCGCCCACTGACTGAGGTACAGCTGATACCGCCCACTGACTGAGGTACAGCTGATACCGCCCACTGACTGAGGTACAGCTGATACCACCCACTGACTGAGGTACAGCTGATACCACCCACTGACTGAGGTACAGCTTATACCACCCACTGACTGAGGTATAGCTGATACCACCCACTGACTGAGGTATAGCTGATACCATCCACTGACTGAGGTACAGCTGATACCCCCCACTGACTGAGGTATAACTGATACCACCCACTGACTGAGATACAGCTGATACCACCCACTGACTGAGGTACAGCTGATACCCCCCACTGACTGAGGTATAGCTGATACCACTCACTGACTGAGGTACACCTGATACCACCCACTGACTGAGGTATAGCTGATACCACCCACTGACTGAGGAACACCTGATACCACCCACTGACTGAGGTACAGCTGATACCCCCCACTGACTGAGGTATAACTGATACCACTCACTGACTGAGATACAGCTGATACCACCCACTGACTGAGGTATAGCTGATACCACCCACTGACTGAGGTATAGCTGATACCACCCACTGACTGAGGTATAGCTGATACCACCCACTGACTGAGGTATAGCTGATACCACCCACTGACTGAGGTATAACTGATACCACTCACTGACTGAGATACAGCTGAAACCACCCACTGACTGAGGTATAGCTGATACCACCCACTGACTGAGGTACAGCTGATACCCCCCACTGACTGAGGTAGAGCTGATACCACCCACTGACTGAGGTATAGCTGATACCATCCACTGACTGAGGTATAGCTGATACCATCCACTGACTTAGGTATAGCTGATACCATCCACTGACTTAGGTATAGCTGATACCACCCACTGACTGAGGTATAGCTGATACCACCCACTGACTGAGGTATAGCTGATACCACCCACTGACTGAGGTATAGCTGATACCACCCACTGACTGAGGTATAGCTGATACCACCCACTGACTGAGGTATAGCTGATACCACCCACTGACTGAGGTATAGCTGATACCACCCACTGACTGAGGTACACCTGATACCACCCACTGACTGAGGTACACCTGATACCACCCACTGACTGAGGTAGAGCTGATACCACCCACTGACTGAGGTATAGCTGATACCATCCACTGACTTAGGTATAGCTGATACCATCCACTGACTGAGGTATAGCTGATACCACCCACTGACTGAGGTATAGCTGATACCACCCACTGACTGAGGTATAGCTGATACCACCCACTGACTGAGGTATAGCTGATACCACCCACTGACTGAGGTATAGCTGATACCACCCACTGACTGAGGTATAGCTGATACCACCCACTGACTGAGGTATAGCTGATACCACCCACTGACTGAGGTACACCTGATACCACCCACTGACTGAGGTACAGCTGATACCCCCCACTGACTGAGGTAGAGCTGATACCCCCCACTGACTGAGGTAGAGCTGATACCACCCACTGACTGAGGTATAGCTGATACCATCCACTGACTGAGGTATAGCTGATACCATCCACTGACTGAGGTATAGCTGATACCATCCACTGACTGAGGTATAGCTGATACCATCCACTGACTGAGGTATAGCTGATACCACCCACTGACTGAGGTATAGCTGATACCACCCACTGACTGAGGTATAGCTGATACCACCCACTGACTGAGGTATAGCTGATAACACCCACTGACTGAGGTATAGCTGATACCACCCACTGACTGAGGTATAGCTGATACCATCCACTGACTGAGGTATAGCTGATACCACCCACTGACTGAGGTACAGCTGATACCACCCACTGACTGAGGTACAGCTGATACCCCCCACTGACTGAGGTATAGCTGATACCACCCACTAACTGAGGTATAGCTGATACCATCCACTGACTGAGGTACAGCTGATACCATCCACTGACTGAGGTATAGCTGATACCATCCACTGACTAAGGTATAGCTGATACCACCCACTGACTGAGGTATAGCTGATACCACCCACTGACTGAGGTACAGCTGATACCACCCACTGACTGAGGTACAGCTGATACCACCCACTGACTAAGGTATAACTGATACCACCCACTGACTGAGGTATAGCTGATACCATCCACTGACTGAGGTATAACTGATACCACCCACTGACTAAGGTATAACTGATACCACCCACTGACTAAGGTATAACTGATACCACCCACTGACTGAGGTATAGCTGATACCATCCACTGACTGAGGTATAACTGGTTTCAAAGTCTATAACTATATCTATTTCCTTGCGAAGGCACCGCACAGACCATACCACTCAACTACTTCCCTTCTATTTCATCTTCAACCTATACCCACATCGACCCTACCCTCAGCTCGGGACTGGGGTGCAAATTGTTCCCCAAGTTTCCCCAAATTGTTCCCAAAGACTGGGGAACAAATTGTTCCCCAAATGAGATCAATAAAAAAATTTTAGGTGGTTAATTGGTGTCATGTGCTGTTTAGGGAGTTTTTTGTCACGCGCACGTCGCGCGCACGTCGCGCGCACGTCGCGCGCACGTCACGCGCACGTCGCGCGCACGTCACTCGCACGTCGCGCGCGTTTAAACACTCTACAGTAAGGCCCGCAAAGCCACTTTCGTGTCCATAAATGGCTGCTCTGTGCCGTAATTTACGGGCCCTCCTGTGTGATCAATATAATCCCAATAAAAAATAAAAAAATTCCTGACTTATAATTAAACCTTAAAATATCGCGTCATGTGCGTCCTTTCTATCACATCTGGTGTTTCACGCTTGAAAAAGGGGGAAAGCATCGAAATCTAATATCCTTATGATATTTTTAACCTTTTCTGTCAATGTTTCCCAAACGATGAAAAATTTTGACAACTACAATAATACCAAAATAGATGTAATTTTTTGACAACATCAATACTACATCAATAAATAAAAAAAAATCCAAGAAAACATTAGGATGAAACATCGAAAACCACCTCAAAGTGCCCCTTTTAATTCAAAGTTTCCAAATATGATGAAACTTTTTGAATACTTTAATACTAGGTTGTACGAATGGAAAAGCTGATATTTGACCAGCAATTTTTTCAAATACTTCATATAATTCTTTTGAAATTCGGCGAGGAAAAGGTCAATATCTGCAATTAGAATTTTGGGTTCTTCCTTCCTGGGGCGAAACAAGCTGAGAATAACTTCAAAACCGCTTTTCTAATTACCACGTCATATCGAGCGCGAGATCACGCAATTTTAATATTTTTATTTAGCCTAAGTTTGCAAAAAACGTAAGGGTACATCAGTCAATGTTCCGAAAGCAAGGGAACCTTTTGACCACTTCAATACTCAATTTTACATCGGTGGAAAGTACATATTTGAATAAAAATTCTTTTATACATCTCATAGAATTCTTATGAAATTGTGTAAGGGAAAAATCGAAAACTGCTTGTTAAATTCCTGATTTTTCTGGGGCGAATCTAGATGAGAATAACACTAAAACCGAGTTTTTTTGGGGCGAATCTAGATGAGAATAACACTAAAACTGAGTTTTTCTGGAGCGAATCTAGATGAGAATAACACTAAAACTGAGTTTTTCTGGAGCGAATCTAGATGAGAATAACACTAAAGATTAGATTAGATTAGATTATTATTTATTTTAAGCCTCCCTATCCTCAACAAATGAGATCCAAAGAGAGGAAGGAAGAAGGCACCATTTAGTATGGAGTTAAGGGAACGTGGAATCTATGCAGAAAAGGCATAGAAACAGTAAGATGAGAAAGAAGTTCATGAAACAAGGTCAAAGTTGAAGAAGAAAGTAGTAGGTGCTGAAAAAACAGGACAGCAGTGAACCGAAAAAAGATGGTCCGTAACAAAACAAAATCCTATTCTATTTTAACAAAAAAGAAAGCCTACCTAACCTTCAGCTCGGGCCCACACATTATCCCCCTGGGAGCGCCAATTCCCATAGATACATTAATTGTATCCCCCTGAGGGGAGAATAACACTAAAACTGAGTTTTTCTGGGGCGAACCTAGATGAGAATAACACTAAAACTGAGTTTTTCTGGGGCGAACCTAGATGAGAATAACACTAAAACTGAGTTTTTCTGGAGCGAATCTAGATGAGAATAACACTAAAACCGAGTTTTTCTGGGGCGAATCTAGATGAGAATAACACTAAAACTGAGTTTTTCTGGAGCGAATCTAGATGAGAATAACACTAAAACTGAGTTTTTCTGGAGCGAATCTAGATGAGAATAACACTAAAACTGAGTTTTTCTGGAGCGAATCTAGATGAGAATAACACTAAAACTTAGTTTTTCTGGGGCGAATCTAGATGAGAATAACACTAAAACTGAGTTTTTCTGGAGCGAACCTAGATGAGAATAACACTAAAACTGAGTTTTTCTGGACCGAATCTAGATGAGAATAACACTAAAACTTAGTTTTTCTGGGGCGAATCTAGATGAGAATAACACTAAAACTGAGTTTTTCTGGGGCGAATCTAGATGAGAATAACACTAAAACCGAGTTTTTCTGGGGCGAATCTAGATGAGAATAACACTAAAACTGAGTTTTTCTGGAGCGAATCTAGATGAGAATAACACTAAAACCGAGTTTTTCTGGGGCGAATCTAGATGAGAATAACACTAAAACTGAGTTTTTCTGGAGCGAATCTAGATGAGAATAACACTAAAACCGAGTTTTTCTGGGGCGAATCTAGATGAGAATAACACTAAAACCGAGTTTTTCTGGGGCGAATCTAGATGAGAATAACACTAAAACTGAGTTTTTCTGGGGCGAATCTAGATGAGAATAACACTAAAACCGAGTTTTTCTGGGGCGAATCTAGATGAGAATAACACTAAAACCGAGTTTTTCTGGGGCGAATCTAGATGAGAATAACACTAAAACCGAGTTTTTCTGGGGCGAATCTAGATGAGGATAACACTAAAACTGAGTTTTTCTGGGGCGAATCTAGATGAGAATAACACTAAAACTGAGTTTTTCTGGGGCGAATCTAGATGAGAATAACACTAAAACCGAGCTTTTCTTAGGCGAATCTAGATGAGAATAACACTAAAACCGAGTTTTTCTGGGGCGAATCTAGATGAGAATAACACTAAAACTAAGTTTTTCTGGGGCGAATCTAGATGAGAATAACACTAAAACCGAGCTTTTCTGGGGCGAATCTAGATAAGAATAACACTAAAACCGAGCTTTTCTGGGGCGAACCTAGATGAGAATAACACTAAAACCGAGTTTTTCTGGGGCGAATCTAGATGAGAATAACACTAAAACCGAGCTTTTCTGGGGCGAACCTAGATGAGAATAACACTAAAACTAAGTTTTTCTGGGGCGAATCTAGATGAGAATTACACTAAAACTTAGTTTTTCTGGGGCGAATCTAGATGAGAATAACACTAAAACCGAGCTTTTCTGGGGCGAACCTAGATGAGAATAACACTAAAACTAAGTTTTTCTGGGGCGAACCTAGATGAGAATAACACTAAAACTAAGTTTTTCTGGGGCGAATCTAGATGAGAATAACACTAAAACCGAGCTTTTCTGGGGCGAACCTAGATGAGAATAACACTAAAACCGAGCTTTTCTGGGGCGAACCTAGATGAGAATAACACTAAAACCGAGCTTTTCTGGGGCGGATCTAGATGAGAATAACACTAAAACCGAGCTTTTCTGGGGCGAACCTAGATGAGAATAACACTAAAACCGAGCTTTTCTGGGGCGAACCTAGATGAGAATAACACTAAAACCGAGCTTTTCTGGGGCGAACCTAGATGAGAATAACACTAAAGCCGAGCTTTTCTGGGGCGAACCTAGATGAGAATAACACTAAAACCGAGCTTTTCTGGGGCGAACCTAGATGAGAATAACACTAAAGCCGAGCTTTTCTGGGGCGAACCTAGATGAGAATAACACTAAAACCGAGCTTTTCTGGGGCGAACCTAGATGAGAATAACACTAAAACCGAGCTTTTCTGGGGCGAACCTAGATGAGAATAACACTAAAACCGAGCTTTTCTGGGGCGAACCTAGATGAGAATAACACTAAAACTAAGTTTTTCAATTCTGAAGTAATTTTCAGTGAGAAATCAGAGAATTTTAAGCGTTTTCTGCGCGAATTTTTTGTAAAAACGTTTAAGTAAAGCCTTACACTTTTTCACACTTTTCACACTTTACACACTTTTCACACTATACACTTTTTACATTTACACTTTTTCACTCAATGTTCCACAAGCCCTGAATCTGTCTGACGAATTCAGTACTTGTTTCTACATAAAAAACTAAATATTTGCCGCGAAATTGTTATTAAAATTTCCATAAAATGGTTATGTAATTTTTTTTAAGAAAGAGTCCAAATGAGTAAGTTGAATATCAAGGTATTCTAGGGCGAATCAGTCTGAGAATTTTTAAAAACCAGATTTTCCAATTCTCAAATCATTTCTAGTGAAATTTATGAAATTTTTTTCATAAACGAAAGAAAACATGATTTTGCAAAATTTTCTCACAAAGTAAAAGTAATAAAATTCTCTGATTTCTCACTTGAAATACATTTAGAATTGGAAAACGTGGTTTTAGAGATAACTTTAGACTTATGCGGTCTAGAAAAACTCGAAATTAAATTTGCTGATTTAGACCTTTTTTCTGAAAGAATTTCATTAAAATTTTATGAGATTATTATTGGAGGTTAGTAAAATAATTAGTTTTCCCTGCGGTACAAACAACCGAGTATTGGAGTTGCCAAAATGTTTCAACGCTCTTGGAAACATATTGAATCAAAAAGTGATAAATATACTAAGCCTATATTCTAAATATTCTAAACCCTAACGTTGTCCACTAAATATTTTGCAAAATGAAAATGTTACAAATTTTATGATTTCTCAAAAGAAATTATTTGAAAAGCGGAAAATGTGTTAAGATTAATCTCTGATTGATCGGGTCTAGAAAAGTCAAAATTCAATTTGTGGATTTTAACCTTTTATTTAAATGAATTTCATGAGAATTTCATGCTAATTTCAGGTCAAGTAATTTTTTTTTTCTCATTTCGTACTGAGTGTTGAAGTTCTTTTAATTTTTGAACCTGAGAAGGCTATCAGTGACTCTGTTTTCATAGCTTGTACACCTGAAAGTTACTATGGGCACACTGGACAAGCATAGAACCGCGCTCGTTTCTGAACGGTTTTTACAACTTTTAAGTTAAAAAATGAAAGTTACTGCAATTTTACGTCCACTGTAACTGGACCACCGGAATAACTAAAATAAAAATCTTCAAATCCCCACAGCACATCAAAGCGATGTCATCCTTGTAACAAGATAGTGCAGTATTTACATTAACGCTCGTTTCTAAACAGTTGTCACAGTTCTTGAATTAAAAAAACAGAAGTTACTTCAATTTTACGTCCAAGGTAGCTGAATTACTATGACAATTATAATTAAAATCCCCAAATTCCAATATTGTATCCAAGCACAGTCATCCATGTGACAAAATGAAGCAATATTTATACGCCATTTGAACACTCGACGCACCTGCTCTCCTTGAACGTGTGTCGATCTGGAGTTGTAATTTGAGACCTTTTACTAAGTCAGCGATAAAATAAAATGCGCTAATAGCAGAAGTCTGAAAACGAGGCCCAGGGAACTTCAACTCAAACAAAAATGAGACCCAGGGAACTTCAACTCAAGATAAAATGAGACCCTGGGAACTTCAACTCAAGAAAAATGAGACCCAGGGAACTTCAACTCAAGAAAAATGAGACCCAGGGAACTTCAACTCAAGAAAAATGAGACCCAGGGAACTTCAACTCAAGAAAAATGAGACCCTGGGAACTTCAACTCAAGAAAAATGAGACCCAGGGAACTTCAACTCAAGAAAAATGAGACCCAGGGAACTTCAACTCAAGAAAAATGAGACCCCGGGAACTTCAACTCAAGATAAAATGAGACCCAGGGAACTTCAACTCAAGAAATAACGAGACCCAGGGAACTTCAACTCACGACTCACTGCTGATCCACACGATGCTGCCGTTTTAACTATCGCATGACATAAAAAAACAATAAGGTTAGATAACGAACGAGCCTATCACAAAAATAAGTATCCTACGACAATTCGTCCCGTAGGAACACCATTCAAAATTTACGGTGGGGTTGAACGTATCCCAGTTTATAAAGTAGACTGACGCCACGGTAGAGGAAACAAGGTAGGGTCATTTCTATGGGAGAAAATACACCTCCTCTTGTTCGACTAGCCAATAGAAAGGCTTTATTTCAAATAGACTTTAGGACGTCACCAAAACGCCATGTCGTTAGGCCAATAGTGGAGCCAGGTTTGGGGGTAGCAGTGCTACCAGATGCAATATGAGCGCTGCTATTGGTTCGTAGCCATGACGTCAGCAAAACCACACCGTCAACGAAAAAAAGACTGGTTTGAACCTACCTTGTTTGTTCTACCGGGACTGACGCGCGCCGCAGCTCCCGGACGTGCCTGATGAGAGCAAACATGTCAGTAATGTGCTCTAGAATGTGGCTCTCACATGCACGCGTACACTCCATACATCACAGTGAACTTCTTTCCATTTACCTGGCGGACGCTGAACGATGGATTTTGAGTTCTTGAATTGGTTCCGGATTTTCTTTTATTGTTTGAAAACTGAAGGATGCAGAGTAGGCACGAAAGACAGAAGTCCCGAAGGCTTATATATAGCTGATGGGACCTAACAGTGTCTCCCCTGGGGTACCAGTCCCCATAGCAGAAGAGGGAATAGATTAGATTATTAGTTAGTTTAAAGCCTCCCTATCCGCAACAAAGGCTATCCAAAGAGAGGAAGGAAGAAGGCACCAATTATTATTGAGTTAAGGAAACGCGGAATCTATGCACAAGGTGCACAGAAACAGAAAGCTAAGAAAGAAGTTCATGAAACAAGAAAAATTTGAAGAAGAAAGTAGGAGGTGCTGCAAAAACAGGACAGCAGTGAACCGAAAAAAGATGGTCCGTAACAAAACGAAAACCTATTCTATTTTAACAAAAAGAAAGCCTACCTAACCTTTAGATCAGGCCCTTGCATAGTAGCAGGGACAAACCTAATTTAGGCCTATTTAGGCAATTTGAAGAGCTAGGCCGCACTACAAAAATAAAAACTTTGAACCTAATCTGACTCCCTCAAGCTTTTGATGAAATGTTTGCAGAACTATGTAAGGGAAGTGAAGCATTCGTTGGAGAAATATTCAATAAATTTGTACAAACATAAACGAAAAATGGAATATTTTTTGGTAAATAAATAGGAAATATTCCATATTTTTAAATAAATATAAATGAAATTTTTGATATTTTTGATGAATACATACGAAATATGTAACATTTTCAGATTATATACAAAATATTTCATATTTTAGATAAGTTCATACATAATCTTAAATATTTTTTGACAAGTACATACGTAATATTCAATATTTTTCAGATAAATATACATGGAACATTATATATTTTTTATAAATACATACAAAATATTTAATATTTTAAAAGAAATTGATACGGAGACTACTAGAAAGATAAGCTTAACTATACGTTAACCGTAATGAAGAATAGTTATCAATGTTACACGCGAAAATCGATACCAACCAATATTGTACGCGATAAGTCGAAGATAAAGGCACGTGGGATGAGCGTATCTGTGATGCAGGCTTCAAAACCTCTCCAATTGTTTGTTCATAAATTAATCCTTTACATGCCCACACCAATCAATAAATCAATCACATACGAGTATAATCCTGAACAATTAATATAATTATGCCAGTGAGTTGGTGAAACCTGAATCACCGATACGCTCCTGGTACAAAAGCTAATGCAATTGATACGGCTGGTGTAACTGGTACAATTGATACGCCTGGTGTGGCTGGTGTGGCTGGTGTGGCTGGTGTGGCTGGTGTGGCTGGTGTGGCTGGTGTGGCTGGTGTGGCTGGTGTGGCTGGTGTGGCTGGTGTGGCTGGTGTGGCTGGTGTGGCTGGTGTGGCTGGTGTGGCTGTTGTGGCTGGTGTGGCTGTTGCATCTCTTGGCGATATATCGATGGAAATAACTGCGGTACAACAATAATCTGTAGTGTACAAATCATTCATTTACATGTACGATAATTAGGGTGATTAATTATGTGACACAAGGCACGGCCGGCAATTTGACACAAGGCACGGCCGGCAATTTGACACAAGGCAGGCCTGGCAACTTGACATAAAGGCACGCCCGGCAATTTCACACAGTGCACGCCTGGCAATTTCACACAAGTTCACCCAGCAATTTTTTTAAATATTTTTCTCAATATTTTCAACAATAAGGCTCAACATTTTTAAAAATCCAAGGCCTAATAATACTAAAACAATATTTTAAAACCCCGAAGCAAAAATCTAAAAAACAAAACGTAACCGAGCACTGCAGGGCGAGCGTATCGACCCCTGCGATGACCGGAAGTGGGACAGGAAGTGGTGGCAATTCCGGAATTGCCGCACATCCGGTCACCGGTCACGGAAACTCAGCCCTGATTGGTCAATGGAGGTCTGGGTTGATAACAGGCAAACACGGCGCGCCGCCTGATTGGTCCAAATGAAGGTTGGCTGATTGGCGGTAGTGGTGAACTGTTTGTGAGGTGCGACTCGAGGGTTTGTGAGGGTATCAGGAGGGGCACGAGGGGCACGAGGGGCACGAGGGGCACGAGAGACACGAGGGGCACGAGAGACACGAGGGGCACGAGAGACACGAGGGGCACGAGAGACACGAGGGGCACGAGAGGCACGATTGACACGAGGGACACGAGAGACAAGAGGGACACGAGAGACAAGAGGGGTACGAGGGGCAAGAGGGCCTTATTTCGACAGATGGAATAAATTTTGCAGGCAATTCTCTTTGATTTTTAATGGGCTGTGATTCTTCAGAACCTGCGATTCATTACTTTCCAGAACCTCTGGAGCTTGTTTTCAAACCTTCAGAATCGCCTGTGAAATCTTCAAAACTTTCCGAACTTACAGAACCTCTTTCAGGACTTACAGCGCCTCTTTCAGGACTTACAGCGCCTCTTTCAGGACTTACAGCGCCTCTTTCAGGACTTACAGCGCCTCTTTCAGGACTTACAAAACCACTTCCAGGACTTACAGAACCTCTTTCATGCTTTCTAGAATTCTTTCAGGACTTATAGAACCTATTTCATGCCTTTTAGAATCCTTTCAGGACTTACAGAAACTCTTTCATGCTTTCTAGAATTCTTTCATGACTTACAGAACCTCCAGAACTTCATCCAGAACCCTAAAACTTTTCCAGTTTCGTGTTACTTTAGATTTTTTAAAACAACAAAAACCTCCAAAAAATCTACCTTTTTCTAGAGCTACCAAACGCCAGTCTAAATTTTAAGAACTTTCCCACAAGGTTTTTGTAATTTTCCCAGAAACTTGTTCACTACGTTCTTAACCTTTCTCAAATAGTTTAATTTCAAATTATTTTTTATAATTTATTCAAAAACTTCCTCCAGAACATTTTCCAGAACGTTTCTCAACTTTTTTCCAGAACTTGGCTACAGAACTTTTTTGCGAACATTTTCAGAATATTCTCCAGAACCTTTTTTAGAACCTCATAAACATCATCCTTCAGAACCATTTCTAAAAAATTTTTCAGAACCTCATCAAAGATCTGTAGGCCTTTTTTCAGAATCTTTTCCAGAACCATCTCCATAACAACCAGAACCTGAGCCGCCCCTTTCCAGCACCCAAGTCAGCCCCTTTCCAGCACCCAAGTCAGCCCCTTTCCAGCACCCAAGTCAGCCCCTTTCCAGCACCAAAGTCAGCCCCTTTCCAGCAGACAAGTCAGCCCCTTTCCAGCACACAAGTCAGCCCCTTTCCATCCAGCACCCAAGTCAGCTTATTTCCAGCACCCAAGTCAGCCCCTTTCCAGCACACAAGTCAGCCCTTTTCCAGCACCCAAGTCAGCCCTTTTCCAGCACCCAAGTCAGCCCCTTTCCAGCACCCAAGTAAGCCCCTTTCCAGCACCCAAGTAAGCCCCTTTCCAGCACCCAAGTCAGCCCCTTTCCAGCACCCAAGTCAGCCCCTTTCCAGCACCCAAATCAGCCCCTTTCCGGCACCCAAGTCAGCCCCTTTCCGGCACCCAAGTCAGCCCCTTTCCAGCACCCAAGTCAGCCCCTTTCCAGCACTCAAGTCAGCCCCTTTCCAGCACCCAAGTCAGCCCCTTTCCAGCACCCAAATCAGCCCCTTTCCGGCACCCAAGTCAGCCCCTTTCCGGCACCCAAGTCGGCCCCTTTCCAGCACTCAAGTCAGCCCCTTTCCAGCACCCAAGTCAGCCCCTTTCCAGCACCCAAGTCAGCCCCTTTCCAGCACCCAAGTCAGCCCCTTTCCAGCACCCAAGTCAGCCCCTTTCCAGCACCCAAATCAGCCCCTTTCCGGCACCCAAGTCAGCCCCTTTCCGGCACCCAAGTCAGCCCCTTTCCAGCACTCAAGTCAGCCCCTTTCCAGCACCCAAGTCAGCCCCTTTCCAGCACCCAAGTCAGCCCCTTTCCAGCACCCAAGTCAGCCCCTTTCCAGCACCCAAGTCAGCCCCTTTCCAGCACCCAAGTCAGCCCCTTTCCAGCACCCAAGTCAGCCCCTTTCCAGCACCCAAATCAGCCCCTTTCCGGCACCCAAGTCAGCCCCTTTCCGGCACCCAAGTCAGCCCCTTTCCAGTACTCAAGTCAGCCCCTTTCCAGCACCCAAGTCAACCCCTTTCCAGCACTCAAGTCAGCCCCTTTCCAGCACTCAAGTCAACCCCTTTCCAGCACTCAAGTCAGCCCCTTTCCAGCACTCAAGTCAGCCCCTTTCCAGCACCCAAGTCAGCCCCTTTCCAGCACCCAAGTCAGCATTTTTCAGCCCAGCTCCGGCACACCAAGACCAGACAGAAATGGACGCGTTTGCTGATAGGGCAATCATCACTAAACGGTTCTGCCTCTCCCCCCATTTCCCCCATGGCTTGCCATGGCTCCCCATTGCTCCTCAGTGCCCCAATTGCCCCCCCCCCCAGTGGTCCCCGCTTCAGGGATACCAGCCCCCCCCCTTCCCCAGGCAGACAGGTACCCTCCATATGGTGATGGTGTCTGAAAGGTGGAGTTTGTCATGAAAATTGCCTCGCTGTGGCAACGCTGTACGTTTGACCGCCTCTCGTGCTGGTCTCGCTGACTCGCCGACTCGCCGACTCGCCGACTCGCCGACTCGCCGACTCGCCGACTCGCCGACTCGCCGACTCGCCGACTCGCCGACTCGCCGACTCGCCGACTCGCCGACTCGCCGACTCGCCGACTCGCCGACTCGCCGACTCGCCGACTCGCCGACTCGCCGACTCGCCGACTCGCCGACTCGCCGACTCGCCGACTCGCCGACTCGCCGACTCGCCGACTCGCCGACTCGCCGACTCGCCGACTCGCCGACTCGCCGACTCGCCGACTCGCCGACTCGCCGACTCGCCGACTCGCCGACTCGCCGACTCGCCGACTCGCCGACTCGCCGACTCGCCGACTCGCCGACTCGCCGACTCGCCGACTCGCCGACTCGCCGACTCGCCGACTCGCCGACTCGCCGACTCGCCGACTCGCCGACTCGCCGACTCGCCGACTCGCCGACTCGCCGACTCGCCGACTCGCCGACTCGCCGACTCGCCGACTCGCCGACTCGCCGACTCGCCGACTCGCCGACTCGCCGACTCGCCGACTCGCCGACTCGCCGACTCGCCGACTCGCCGACTCGCCGACTCGCCGACTCGCCGACTCGCCGACTCGCCGACTCGCCGACTCGCCGACTCGCCGACTCGCCGACTCGCCGACTCGCCGACTCGCCGACTCGCCGACTCGCCGACTGACTCGCCGACTGACTCGCCGACTGACTCGCCGACTGACTCGCCGACTGACTCGCCGACTGACTCGCCGACTGACTCGCCGACTGACTCGCCGACTGACTCGCCGACTGACTCGCCGACTGACTCGCCGACTGACTCGCCGACTGACTCGCCGACTGACTCGCCGACTGACTCGCCGACTGACTCGCCGACTGACTCGCCGACTGACTCGCCGACTGACTCGCCGACTGACTCGCCGACTGACTCGCCGACTGACTCGCCGACTGACTCGCCGACTGACTCGCCGACTGACTCGCCGACTGACTCGCCGACTGACTCGCCGACTGACTCGCCGACTGACTCGCCGACTGACTCGCCGACTGACTCGCCGACTGACTCGCCGACTGACTCGCCGACTGACTCGCCGACTGACTCGCCGACTGACTCGCCGACTGACTCGCCGACTGACTCGCCGACTGACTCGCCGACTGACTCGCCGACTGACTCGCCGACTGACTCGCCGACTGACTCGCCGACTGACTCGCCGACTGACTCGCCGACTGACTCGCCGACTGACTCGCCGACTGACTCGCCGACTGACTCGCCGACTGACTCGCCGACTGACTCGCCGACTGACTCGCCGACTGACTCGCCGACTGACTCGCCGACTGACTCGCCGACTGACTCGCCGACTGACTCGCCGACTGACTCGCCGACTGACTCGCCGACTGACTCGCCGACTGACTCGCCGACTGACTCGCCGACTGACTCGCCGACTGACTCGCCGACTGACTCGCCGACTGACTCGCCGACTGACTCGCCGACTGACTCGCCGACTGACTCGCCGACTGACTCGCCGACTGACTCGCCGACTGACTCGCCGACTGACTCGCCGACTGACTCGCCGACTGACTCGCCGACTGACTCGCCGACTGACTCGCCGACTGACTCGCCGACTGACTCGCCGACTGACTCGCCGACTGACTCGCCGACTGACTCGCCGACTGACTCGCCGACTGACTCGCCGACTGACTCGCCGACTGACTCGCCGACTGACTCGCCGACTGACTCGCCGACTGACTCGCCGACTGACTCGCCGACTGACTCGCCGACTGACTCGCCGACTGACTCGCCGACTGACTCGCCGACTGACTCGCCGACTGACTCGCCGACTGACTCGCCGACTGACTCGCCGACTGACTCGCCGACTGACTCGCCGACTGACTCGCCGACTGACTCGCCGACTGACTCGCCGACTGACTCGCCGACTGACTCGCCGACTGACTCGCCGACTGACTCGCCGACTGACTCGCCGACTGACTCGCCGACTGACTCGCCGACTGACTCGCTGACTGACTCGCTGACTGACTCGCTGACTGACTCGCTGACTGACTCGCTGACTGACTCGCTGACTGACTCGCTGACTGACTCGCTGACTGACTCGCTGACTGACTCGCTGACTGACTCGCTGACTGACTCGCTGACTGACTCGCTGACTGACTCGCTGACTGACTCGCTGACTGACTCGCTGACTGACTCGCTGACTGACTCGCTGACTGACTCGTTGACTCATTTGCTAGCTCCATGTATCTCCACCTCGCATTTGGTCACGGTCACTTTGACCAAACAAAGTCATCCAAGTGTTAAGTACCAGGCAATGTTAACAATAAGGTTGGACATACCCCGCGAAACTTTTGTAATCTACTGGAATTATGAATAAAGTCTAAACAAATTTCACAAATTAAATTTGAACATTAAAGTTTTCCCTTACCCAACTGAGGTCTTTCAGAGAGAGGAAGGATGAAGGCCCCGAGTATTACCATAAGAACTTTATGAAGAATTCACGAACAAGGTGTGTTCCCACCACGGTAGAGGAAACATGGTAGGTTCAAACCAGTCTTTTTTTGTTGACGGTGTGGTTTTGCTGACGTCACGGCAACGAACCAATAGCAGCGCTCATATTGCATCTGGTAGCACTGCTCCCCCCAAATCTGGCTTCACTATTGGCCTGACGAAATGGCGTTTTGGTGACGTCATAAAGTTTGTTTGAAACAAAGCCTTTCTATTGGCTAGCCGAACAAGAGGAGGTGTATTTTCTCCCATAGAAATGACCCTACCTTGTTTCCTCTACCGAGGTTCCCACTCAACATCCCCTGCGCTTAGAAAGAGTAGTTTTAGAAAACAGGATATAGCACAATATATAAGTTGAAAAATAAAGCAACAGGTGCTGTAAAACAGAAGAGTGAGCAGAAAAACTGGTCCGTAACACAACAAAAACTTTTTCTAATGCAACAAAAAGAAGGCCTAACTCGTAGCTCGGGACCTCACAATCCGCCCCGGGAGCGCTAATTCCCATAAATGCAGTAGTTGTTTCCCCCTCAGAGAATGGAAGCATGCCATGAGACGGACAAAAAAAAAACATGAGGATAACCTTTCCTTAACGACAAAAAAGAACATGTGAGCATCAAGGAATTTGGAACGCAATGCCCACACACACGATTTGCTCGAAAACTTATTAATACACTAAAAATCTTTTTTTCAACTCCACCATTACAATTATTCGTTTGAAACTTTGCAACATACATGCGATGAAGAACATGTATGTTCTATTCAAACTTGGTTATGTAATCCTACACAAACCGAAGTCACTTTTTTCTCCCTAACAAAAACCTGAATAATTTCCGTAACTTTGGAATTGATGCTAGATTAGAGGAGTGAGTGCAAGCCTCCCTAACCTCTACAGAGGTGTACCGAAAGGAGGAAGGAAGAAGTGTCGCCACCACAACCACGACCTATGTATCCTGATGCATCCTGATGCATCCTGATGCATCCTGTACATCCTGTACATCCTGTACATCCTGTACATCCTGTACATCCTGTACATCCTGTACATCCTGTACATCCTGTACATCCTGTACATCCTGTACATCCTGTACATCCTGTACATCCTGTACATCCTGTACATCCTGTACATCCTGTACATCCTGTACATCCTGTACATCCTGTACATCCTGTACATCCTGTACATCCTGTACATCCTGTACATCCTGTACATCCTGTACATCCTGTACATCCTGTACATCCTGTACATCCTGTACATCCTGTACATCCTGTACATCCTGTACATCCTGTACATCCTGTACATCCTGTACATCCTGTACATCCTGTACATCCTGTACATCCTGTACATCCTGTTGCATCCTGTTGCATCCTGTTGCATCCTGTTGCATCCTGTTGCATCCTGTTGCATCCTGTTGCATCCTGTTGCATCCTGTTGCATCCTGTTGCATCCTGTTGCATCCTGTTGCATCCTGATGCATCCTGATGCATCCTGATGCATCCTGATGCATCCTGATGCATCCTGATGCATCCTGATGCATCCTGATGCATCCTGATGCATCCTGATGCATCCTGATGCATCCTGATGCATCCTGATGCATCCTGATGCATCCTGATGCATCCTGATGCATCCTGATGCATCCTGATGCATCCTGATGCATCCTGATGCATCCTGATGCATCCTGATGCATCCTGATGCATCCTGATGCATCCTGATGCATCCTGATGCATCCTGATGCATCCTGATGCATCCTGATGCATCCTGATGCATCCTGATGCATCCTGATGCATCCTGATGCATCCTGATGCATCCTGATGCATCCTGATGCATCCTGATGCATCCTGATGCATCCTGATGCATCCTGATGCATCCTGATGCATCCTGATGCATCCTGATGCATCCTGATGCATCCTGATGCATCCTGATGCATCCTGATGCATCCTGATGCATCCTGATGCATCCTGATGCATCCTGATGCATCCTGATGCATCCTGATGCATCCTGATGCATCAGGATGCATCAGGATGCATCAGGATGCATCAGGATGCATCAGGATGCATCAGGATGCATCAGGATGCATCAGGATGCATCAGGATGCATCAGGATGCATCAGGATGCATCAGGATGCATCAGGATGCATCAGGATGCATCAGGATGCATCAGGATGCATCAGGATGCATCAGGATGCATCAGGATGCATCAGGATGCATCAGGATGCATCAGGATGCATCAGGATGCATCAGGATGCATCAGGATGCATCAGGATGCATCAGGATGCATCAGGATGCATCAGGATGCATCAGGATGCATCAGGATGCATCAGGATGCATCAGGATGCATCAGGATGCAACAGGATGCAACAGGATGCAACAGGATGCAACAGGATGCAACAGGATGCAACAGGATGCAACAGGATGCAACAGGATGCAACAGGATGCAACAGGATGCAACAGGATGCAACAGGATGTACAGGATGTACAGGATGTACAGGATGTACAGGATGTACAGGATGTACAGGATGTACAGGATGTACAGGATGTACAGGATGTACAGGATGTACAGGATGTACAGGATGTACAGGATGTACAGGATGTACAGGATGTACAGGATGTACAGGATGTACAGGATGTACAGGATGTACAGGATGTACAGGATGTACAGGATGTACAGGATGTACAGGATGTACAGGATGTACAGGATGTACAGGATGTACAGGATGTACAGGATGTACAGGATGTACAGGATGTACAGGATGTACAGGATGTACAGGATGTACAGGATGTACAGGATGTACAGGATGTACAGGATGTACAGGATGTACAGGATGCATCAGGATGCATCAGGATGCATCAGGATACATAGGTCGTGGTTGTGGTGGCGACACTTCTTCCTTCCTCCTTTCGGTACACCTCTGTAGAGGTTAGGGAGGCTTGCACTCACTCCTCTAATCTAGCATCAATTCCAAAGTTACGGAAATTATTCAGGTTTTTGTTAGGGAGAAAAAAGTGACTTCGGTTTGTGTAGGATTACATAACCAAGTTTGAATAGAACATACATGTTCTTCATCGCATGTATGTTGCAAAGTTTCAAACGAATAATTGTAATGGTGGAGTTGAAAAAAAGATTTTTAGTGTATTAATAAGTTTTCGAGCAAATCGTGTGTGTGGGCATTGCGTTCCAAATTCCTTGATGCTCACATGTTCTTTTTTGTCGTTAAGGAAAGGTTATCCTCATGTTTTTTTTTTGTCCGTCTCATGGCATGCTTCCATTCTCTGAGGGGGAAACAACTACTGCATTTATGGGAATTAGCGCTCCCGGGGCGGATTGTGAGGTCCCGAGCTACGAGTTAGGCCTTCTTTTTGTTGCATTAGAAAAAGTTTTTGTTGTGTTACGGACCAGTTTTTCTGCTCACTCTTCTGTTTTACAGCACCTGTTGCTTTATTTTTCAACTTATATATTGTGCTATATCCTGTTTTCTAAAACTACTCTTTCTAAGCGCAGGGGATGTTGAGTGGGAACCTCGGTAGAGGAAACAAGGTAGGGTCATTTCTATGGGAGAAAATACACCTCCTCTTGTTCGGCTAGCCAATAGAAAGGCTTTGTTTCAAACAAACTTTATGACGTCACCAAAACGCCATTTCGTCAGGCCAATAGTGAAGCCAGATTTGGGGGGAGCAGTGCTACCAGATGCAATATGAGCGCTGCTATTGGTTCGTTGCCGTGACGTCAGCAAAACCACACCGTCAACAAAAAAAGACTGGTTTGAACCTACCATGTTTCCTCTACCGTGGTGGGAACACACCTTGTTCGTGAATTCTTCATAAAGTTCTTATGGTAATACTCGGGGCCTTCATCCTTCCTCTCTCTGAAAGACCTCAGTTGGGTAAGGGAAAACTTTAATGTTCAAATTTAATTTGTGAAATTTGTTTAGACTTTATTCATAATTCCAGTAGATTACAAAAGTTTCGCGGGGTATGTCCAACCTTATTGTTAACATTGCCTGGTACTTAACACTTGGATGACTTTGTTTGGTCAAAGTGACCGTGACCAAATGCGAGGTGGAGATACATGGAGCTAGCAAATGAGTCAACGAGTCAGTCAGCGAGTCAGTCAGCGAGTCAGTCAGCGAGTCAGTCAGCGAGTCAGTCAGCGAGTCAGTCAGCGAGTCAGTCAGCGAGTCAGTCAGCGAGTCAGTCAGCGAGTCAGTCAGCGAGTCAGTCAGCGAGTCAGTCAGCGAGTCAGTCAGCGAGTCAGTCAGCGAGTCAGTCAGCGAGTCAGTCAGCGAGTCAGTCAGCGAGTCAGTCAGCGAGTCAGTCGGCGAGTCAGTCGGCGAGTCAGTCGGCGAGTCAGTCGGCGAGTCAGTCGGCGAGTCAGTCGGCGAGTC